>VZTV01121296.1:1870-19146 GCA_013400875.1 Anhinga rufa
TTGAGCTAAATTGGACAGACTAAATGAACATGTCCTCCTTGCTCTCCCAGTCCTGGCTTCTTTTCACCAATCACACCACATACCACATCCAGCCTTTTCCCTTACCTTTGTACTCCAGGGACACCTGTATCATCCATTCTCTGACAGTTGCCCAAGTTTCAATATAAAATACATCCTAACAGGCTCACTGGACTTTTTCACTTCCATCAACCCCAGTGATCACCAAAGGTCCGTTGAAGAAGTAAGGTAGGAAACTCAGGTAAGAAGGTGCCTCCAGAGGTGGGGACTCATAAGCAGTACAGGATTGTGCCGGTGTGTGGTCAGCTTATTTCATTCATAGTCTTTTTCTCTCTCTTGATTATTTTTGTGCCCTTGTCCACTAGATCCTCAGTACTGATGTAAAACATCTGGCCAACAGGTGAAACTACAGCTATCAGGCAGTAAGAAGCTCCTTGCACCTTCTTGGAAGCAGCTGATTCCAGTTACTGTCAAGGTCAATGATGCAAAACTAAAGGGATCCACGACCTGAAGTAATATAACAGTTTCTATGTCCCATAAGCTGAGTAGTCTTCATTTCCCACCAGATTCCTGGCCTCTGCAAGTCAGCTCATGAAAACACAGGGATATCTTTCTTACCTTACTTAAATTCTTTTCTTCACTAGTATCAGGGTCAGCATCTTGGTAACAAAAACATGTGACTTCAATCACTTGGAATAATAGAAGCTGCACTTTACTATAGTAATCTGAAAATAAGAGTGAAGTATCATTTAAGAAAACAAAAAATGTCTTACTTCCTCTATGAAATCATGTCCATTAATCCAAACTCTTGTAAAATGGTCTATATGTTTTGCGCTTAGATTTCTCTTTCTTGCTAAAAGCATAGTAGCTGAGAAAGCACACTAGTTAACATTAAACAACTAGGTATTTTAAAATGTTGACTGTACACGGTAGTGTAAAATTAGAAATTTTACAGGTCAAAGACCCTATGTTTTGGCCAGAAGAAAGGAAATTTATAAAAATGTTAATAGGAATCAGATTTTTGAAGGCCACACTTGGAAAATAAGCCCAGTGCAAAGAAAAGGTGCAGAGTTAATATTCTCACCTAGTGTCCCATTCCCTCACCTCCCTGCTCCTTTTAAGTGTGCAAATCTTGGCCAATTTTTGAAAATAACTGTTTGTGGAGCTATTTGTGGTCTCTCTTCTCTTCTCTCCTCTTATTGCTTTTTAAAGGAAGCAAAATATACCTAAATTAACTTCTATTGCAACTCCAGCTGAGTCAGTGAAATTACACCAGATATATTACCTAACTGTGTCTGATCACAATCTGAACAGAGTTCTCTGGTCTGCTCAGATAAACTTTTGCAGGGTTGTTTTTTTGTTGGTTATTTTTTGTTTGTTTGTTTGTTTTGATGTTGAAGGTTTTTTGTTTGGTTGGTTGGTTTTTGGGTGGTTTTTGGGGGGATGTTTAGGTAAAACGGCATGTACATTTAGGCCTCATGATCCATAGGCTGCTGGAACTGTCTAAATGTAAGGTAGAGCTAATCAGGTTGGGGATAGAACAGTCAATATAGTCTTCAACTGCAGAACTCCCTTGTCTACAGAAATTAGAGCTCATTCACCAAGGGAAACACAAGGCCATCCCTTTGAACAAGCTTTTCTGCAGTGACATTATATAACAGGTTGGCAACAATTCCCCTAAGATAAACAAGCAGAAATATTTCAGAACTTTAAATAATTAAACAAAGCAGCAGCAAGTAATGATCCAAGTATGCCAACTGTGAAACACAATGGACAGGTGGAGAACAGAGGTTTTCAGGTGGAGATCTCTCTATGGAAGCATTAGGAATACCTGTTTCATAAACATGAAACCAGAATCCAGAAAGGAAGGATAAAGTATTAAAGAGTGGATATAATATGTGCAAGACCTTTTTTTATTTGTTTGAAATACATATTTTAACTTTAAATTGTATTGACATGCAAGAAAAACAGCATTCATATAAAAATCACCCAGTGGATTATGTTAGTATTGCTGGCTTATAGTGCAGTGACAAAATGAGCAGCAATTCCCACAACTGCTAGCATATAAAAGAATTCCTAGCCTAAGGGCTGATGTGTTAAGTCCTTTCAATGCTAAGTGACAGTAATGTGTAAGAGTCACATACTCGTATCCATTAGGATACAAATACCAGAAATGAATTAACTGATTTGTAAACATTTTTTGATGGTAGGAAACCAGCACAGTTGGATCCTGGAACCAAGGTCTGAAATTGCACATAGGAAGCTGAATGATGATGACTTAGCAAGAAGTCATAATACAAGAAGTTGGTTTTTTTAAAAAAAAAAAACCAAACAAAATACAAAAAAATCCACTGCCTAGTCAGTTAGATGGCAACTTACGTGGCTCACAATGCTTCCCATAACACCATGTTCATAAAGTTTATTTTGCATTCTCACAACAGTCTCTTTCATTACATCTCCTTTCAAATTCATTTCTTTAAAAAGACTTATGCATGAACTATTCTTGTTAAACTGCTTAACACTCCAATTAAAACAGAATGAATAAAAGAACATTTTGTAACTCAAGGTGACTGAAATCCCAAATGCCTGTGTGATCTTAAGTTCTGGTTCTTGCCTTTTTTTTTTTCTTTTTTTAAATAATTCTTCTTTCTTTTCTGCAATCCCTTCTTGTTCTCATCGTAATTTAAAACTCAGTCTGCCAACCTTCTGTATGGTATCAATTGTCAGTAAGGTGTTACTTGGTACAAATCAGAGTGTCAGACAAAACCCTTCAAGAAAAAAATGCCTCCCTCTTTTAAGAAAAGCTCTACATGCGTACAGCCATGTAAGTGATAAGCATGCAATATTAAAAAGTGGCATCTAGGACTATTTTGTTGGAGCTTATCTGATTATCATCTTTAAATCAGGAAATTCACCCTTTCTGACAATATGCTGTAACAAATGCTATTCAGCATTCTCAATCCCATAATCCAGTGGACTGCATCACTTGCAGAATAACTTTAATAAAAAGGATATAAAATTCAATCATGAGATGAATAAATTAGGACCTTTCACAATAGAGTGTATGTAGAATAAATCAAGCAATGATGTGTTGGGGCCAAAAGTACTCTCTCATTCTTTGAAAAGAAAGACATAATAAATGTTTACCTGAAGTAATAAAGATTATCTGCGCAGCGCCTCAGGTCTACCAGAGCATCTCATGATAGAAGACACCTGTAAAGACCGAGGGGAGTTTCATACATAAGCAGTATGTCACCAAAATGCCCTTCCTAGAATATTAATGAAATAAAATAATAAAATAAACCCAGACCCATATATACTGCTACAAATACAAATATATTTTAATGCTTATAGCAGGAGCTAATTGCAATATGCTTTCCCTAATAAATTAATAACTGGAAGTCAGATTTTGCATTTAACCTATTTCCATACTTCAGCATGATATACTACCTATACCTGAGATTGTCATCTCTGTTTTCCTCCTCCTTATTGTGCAGACTATTACTTCTTCCCTTTTCTGACTAATACAGCCATCCTATGAGCACCCCCTTGGTCTCCATAAATGCCTTCTTTCATCTGCCTTTAAAACTCTATGCCTCCTATACAGTCTCTAACCCTTGATTCCCATGCAACATTTCTCAGCATCTCCACCTACAGAAAGTGCAATCTCTTCTTGTTCATCAAGTTCATCTTCTCTCTTCCTCTCCTTTTCAGTACCAAACTCTGCCCCATGCTAGGTACTTCTAACTAGGCCATGTCTCCTGGTCAGCTGTCATAACTCAGAGACCAGTTAAGGAGCTCAAGAAGCAACAACCTTCTAGAAAACAACCCAGAGTTGTATCAGACAGCAGGGTTTAAAAAATACCAATAATGTCTATCAAAGCTTCTCCTTCAAATCACCAGGCTTGCCAGGCCCCAAGCCACTCTAGGAAAGACCATGATTCATCTTCGACCTTTGGAGTAGGTGTGGAGGAGGAAATCTTGGCAATTACTGTCCCAGTGTTCTGTTTACAAGGCTAATTTAGGAAACAAAATGTAAAAGGGGGAAAAAATGCATGTGTTTTGAAAAAAGCTAGATTAATTCTTACTTTAATAGTTTGCAAAATGGCCTTCTTGGACTCTAAAGCCTGGTTCTGCGCCAAACCATAGTTTAATGAATACCAGAGACTTAGAGTAAAAAAGTAAAGCTGAGAAAGACAAAAGGATTCAAACTCTGTGTAAGAATATTAACAGGTCTGAAAGTTATCATGTACACAGTCACCAAAGAAAATCTACAAATAGAATAAGAAATTATTTGCTAACTTTTACTCTGTCTGGGTGATATTTTTGTTCCTGCCTTTCTGAAAGGTGGAGTCCATGCTAGAGGTCCATGGTGAGGTTAGAGTTTGTGTGGGGAGAGACAGGTTATTGTCACCAACAAGAAATGCCATTGTAATGCCAGAATAGGTAGCATTGACTATTCATCATGATAAAAGATACAGCTCCCTGCATCTAGACAGACCATTACTGAAAACAATAACTCAATCTTTAAAAGGCAAGAAAACATTTAGAATGCGTGGGCTCAATACTGGTAAGTTAAACTACCTTTGCTACCAAAAAGTGTAAGCAATGCAAGTGAAACATGTCTGCATGTGGAGTTTGTCCTGCCAATGGCTTGCCTGAGTGATAGTTCTCTTCTTGGGACTATACACCCTCCACATAAAATGGAAACAAGCCAGGTGTGGCATCAGCCATACAGTGTGACTATAAATACAGTAGAAACTGTGAGTCCATATAAATACTAAGCACCTTAAGGTGAACTATGCAATATCGTAAAGCTGGATTTTGTCATCTCGCTGTTTCATTTATTGCCCCTCAGTTAACAGAGAAGTCAGTTGTCATTTAAGGCTCCTCAAAGGAACATGAATAAATGCTGAAATGCTATTGCCTTCTGCCTGTTGCTAGGATTAACAGCAAAAGGTAGCAGCCACCAACTGCCTAGTAATTCAGGAAGAATTGCTGAAGGGTCAGTAATGTACCAGGAATTTCAATCAAAGGCTAAACAAACTTGTCTCCTATTCCAAACTCCTTCAAAAGTAAACACCCTATTGCACTCACAATTTTCCCTCTGGGAACACAATCAGAAAGACAACAAACTGCATGTGTCAGATGTTATGCACATCACTTCGCATCCTCCGGAAAGTGTTCAGAGAAACTATGGTGATGAGTACAGTATAAAAACCTATATAAACCTTTTAAAAAATGTTAAGAAAGTAGTAGCAAAACCTTACATGGAGGGAGCTTTTTTGTGGTTTATTTCCAGAAAGTTTTAAATCAGAACAGAAACAATAAATTATAAAACCAAATCAGATTAAAATGAAACTAGCACTTCCTAGGAGGGAGAGATGCCTTTTCTGAATCCCCTGGAGTTAGCCAGGTCACTCTTTAGTAAAGAGCAGTTTCTGATTAGAATTGCCTGTATTAATCCCTAAGCTCCTGAAAGAGATGCATTACTCTCAATCCTTTATATCCAAATAAGAATGATGAGACAGTGATTGTTTGCAGGAAATTAATTCCATACAGAGCAATAAACTGATTGGTACCAAGAAAGCTTTCCACAACATGAATGTGTGCCCAGGTATGTTAGCCTGAGAAAGCAAACATCAGCCTAAAGTAACCTAGCACACAAAAAGCCCCATTTTTGGTTGGGTTTCTTTGAAAGCTTCTTTAGACTTCCCTAGAGAAAGGCTCCCACAAGTGATGACCATGCATGATATGCAACTACTGGAATTCATGGCATGTAGTTAAGTAAATTCGTAGGATATTTAATAAATACATAAATGAGGAAAAAATGGAGAGAGAATACCACAATGTTAGCAAAGCCACACCAGCATAAAAGGTTCAATTCCCAATAAAACATCAAATCTAACAGAAATACGCAGCTTTACTGGTGACTCTAAAAAGAGTGCAAGGAAAACTGATACTATGGCCTCAAAAGATCTTAAATGATATCTTACTGAAGTTCCGGTAAGCTATCTTGTCTCGGCAGATAACCGTGATGGTAAATTTCACAAAAGATCTGAAGCTACTTTTTCAAATCATAAGTAAATCTAGGAGTAACTGTCAACACATATACATAAACTAGCAAAAAATCCAAAACACCAGGACATGCAATAAAGGTTAGTTTTACAGCTGTTTTGCAGGGATTTGAAGATAAACTGTAATTAAGAGATAGTGGGGTTTCTAGAAGATCCTAGCAGATGAGGCTTTGAAAATATAACCGGGAGGGAATTAACTGATGAAAGAAAATTAAAAGATTATTAGCAAACAAATAATTAGTCATCAAGCAAGATTGTCCCTACAGATTTTCTTTTTAAAACAGGTCAAACAAAAAAAAAAAGCAGAACTCGGCAACAGTTCCAAAGATGAAACAATTTTCCTCAGCTGAAATGCTTTATATGAAAAGATTAATTCATCGAATGGATTGCACTGGGAGCTGTCATTGGACAAACTCATCATTCAAACCCTGTCAAAGTGCAAAATACCAACAGGAGTACTGGGGGCGGGGGACATCCCAGAATCTATCCAGGAAAAGCAAAGGTCCCATTAAACGTCCATGGACACTGGCCCAGCCATCTGCTCCCACACAGGAGACTGGGTAGGGTCAGAATGGAGGGAAGCATTAGCAAAGGCCAGGTACACAGCAGCAGCTGCTCCTCAGGAACAACTGGATCCTGCTCAAGCAGGTTCTCATAAGATAAGCTCCCACTCAAGGACCTACACTGTCCTGAGGCCAGAAAAACAGTGCAAGGCATTATACCTCATGCACTATACTTCAATCCTGCATGAGGGTTTAGCCTAGTGCTAGAGTAACAGTAAACTGATCCTGTTTACCTGTAGACAAGTAATAACTGTGTCTGGCCATGCCAAAAGGACACATGTATTTCCAAAAGTTATGAACATAATCTAGCAGAAGATAAAAACTGTTCCTTGATTATGATAAGAACCAGTAAATCCAAATAGCTTTCATAAACAGCTCTGAGCTATAAAAGGAAATTGGGGTGCTAAATGTGAGTCAAATATAGGCATAACATTAATTGCTTTTCTCTTTAATCATCTCTCCACCTTTATAATTGTACTATTTTGAGTTTCCTAAATGAACACTTTTATTTGGTTTTACCTATCAGATGTACAAGAGTGGGTTCAGAGTAAAAGACAACAATTGATCATAATCAACTTATTGGCAAGGTGAACACATAATAAGAAGCTTCTGGTCTAGGTAGAGTCCAGTGCATCAGAAAATTTCTCCGATAAATCTGTTATCACAATCCTAAAAGCTAGAGAAAAAGGTGGCACCCACTAAAGATCTTAGAAGGAACAGTGCCAGGAGTTCCACTAGCTGATGACAGCCAGAAAAGTACCCAAGGTGGCTGAAAAGCTGTCTGGGCAATTTGGCTCAAAGGCTATTGGCCAATGGTTTGAAGTCCTTCTGACCAGCAAATATACAAGGCATTCCTCCTAAGTCACTTCTGGGGCTGGCACTGCTTAACATCTTCAGCAACAACCTAATCAATGGGACAAAGTGGGCCTTCAGGAGGTTCTCAGGTGACACCAACTGGGAAGGAGCTGTTGACATGCCGGAAAGTCAGTCCTTCAGAGGGACCCCAAAACAGGTCCCTCCCTGTCATCAGAGGGCCTCTGGCAAGCTGCAGGGATGCGCCTGCCAGGAACCTCAGGAAGCTCAAGGCACAGCCTGGGGCTGGCAGGCCAGTGGCAGCCCAGCTGAGAAGGGGCCGGGTCCCAGTGGGCAAGAAGGAGAGCATGAGTCAGGAGTGTGCCCTTGCAGTGCTGAAGGCCGACCATGTCCTGAGCAAGAGCGTAGCTGCCAAGTACAGAGAAGGGACTCTTGTCCTCTCCTCAGCAGCTCAGGAGGCTTCATCTGGAATACCATGAGTCCAGTTTTGGGACCCCTGGAACAAGAGCAATATTGACACCCTGGAGAAAGTCCAGAGCAGGGCCACAAAGGTGGGTCAGTGTGGGAAAGAGCAGACTGAGGGGGTGGAATTGTTCTCTTCACATACCTACCCCCACCCCGCCAGGGGCCATAGAGAAGACCAAGGCAGACTCTTCTCCAGAGGTGTACACGGAAAAAGGTCAGGAGCTGACAAGTTGTAGCAAGGGCAGAGTTCTCTGGGTATTAGGAAAAATGTTTCCCCATGAGGGTGGTGAATCCCTGCATCAGGCTGTCCTAACAGAGGCGGCAGAATCTCCGTCTCTGGACAAACTCAAGACTTCATGGGAAGAGATCCTGTGCCACTGGATCTAGTTCTCAAGGTAGCCCTGCTTTGAGCAGGGGGTTGACTAGACACCTTCAGAGGTCCCTACTAATCTGCATTCCCCTCTAAGTCTGCGTTGGGTTTGTTTGGTTGCTTTTAACAGAGTGAGCAAATATGGTTTTTTGGACAGGGGAACCTCTGAACATTTGTACTCTCCAGCACATATTCCCCGAATTAAACGGGTGTGCGACAGATGCAGGCACACGTATCAGCAAATGGATATGCGTGACAGAGTAGGTCTGTAAGTTCAGCCAGCGGCATAAATATCTGTTGTGTCCAAGTATCTGGACATCTGTCTTTGTCTCTTGATATTTTCTAAAGGAACTTCCTTCCCCTTTTCAAGACCCTCCTCCTCCTCCTCCTCCTCCTCTTCCTCCCAAGGCTTCAGAAGCCATTTGCAGAAGGGCATATTTATAGTCAGGTTTATACAGGCAGCAAAGATGTGGGTAAGGGAAAATCTATTTGCTCATCAAAATTTCTCACCTTGGAGATGAGAAGTTTAGATGATTATGCATGCAGGTGTGTATGCGTGCACACAGGGGTTATTTTATTTTGGCTTTAACTTTTACTATTGTTGTAAATTGTGCTCACATGTCCTTCTCAGGCTTGTATATTTGATAAAGGTATTTGCAGAGTGGTCCCATGACTGGAGACTTTCAGAGGTTCCTCCCAATACAATTTTTTTCCTCTGATCATGTGTGACAAGAATCCCATGGATACTTATAACAAAGGGAAGAAAACCTCCTCAGTCATAATAGGCACAGAAGCCAGTGATATAATTGCCAGGGACAAGATCCTAAATCTGTTCATAGCAGAGATAAGGTATCAGGTAGAATGAAGAAAAGGAAGCCCTAGCACAGATAGCATTGATCCATGAGGACCTTCCAGTCGAAATTCCAGAACAGTAAAGACGAATGGGCAAGTCCTTAGCTCTGACTTCTTGCTGACAGCCAAAAAGGATCTAAAGGAGAGTGCTTCTCAAATCCCAGAAATCACAAGAACACATGAAAACCTACAACATTTACACTGCTGAGGCCAGGAGATGAAACAAGTCCCCATCTACTTCAACAGTATAGCATTTTACAAGGATAGAGTTTCTCCCTGTACAGCCACAACTGCCAACGGCTCGCTTTAGAAAAGTTCCCTGAATCCCTCTAATCCCACTTATCATTCTCATTCCCTTTGAGAAAATGAGCATGGATACAATTAGCCTGTTCAAGAAGAACTTAGCAGAATATCAGACTCTCTGTACAATAATAAACAGCATCTCCCATTACACTGAGGCCCTATCCTTGCATCTCATTAATGCCAAGGTAATAGCTGACAGAAACAATTTTTCCAGTTAGTAACATCCAAGAAAAAAAGCCAGACAATGAAGGGGCTAGTTTCACAACAAAATCCAGGCATGAACTTTATAGTTTGTGGATCAAGTTGCTGAAAGCTCCAGTTTACCATTTCAAACACATGATCTGGTCCAATGATTAAACCAGACTCAATAGCAGTTGCTGAGAAAACACATCAGCCATTACACAAAAACCTAGACCAGCAGCTGCTGTCTGCCTTATTTAGCTGTGGGGATTGCTACCAATCTCCACATGCTTCTCCCTGGTCACATTTCTCTGTAACCACCAAGACAGAGACATCTTAAAGCTGATAAAGCCTGACTATAACGATCAGTCCTCGACACCACACTATGTCCCAGATTTAATATAAAAGATAAAAAACACAGTGAGGCTGGCCAAGAGAGCCTGCTAGGAACCAGCCTGATTAGCAGAAATGTTACAACATAGCAGCCTAATCGAGGGTTGAAGCATTGCTGTTACTTCATTCAGCAAAACTGTTTTCAAATATAATAGTCGAATAGCTGGGTTAAGTGCATTGCCTATGCTATGAACCTGACAAGAGGAACCAGCTGGAGCCTTGAACTGAAGCTCTTTATCATCAGAAGTGAAAAATTCTGGATACCATGGGAGATAAACTGTCACAACAACAGAAGGACTAAGAAATTCAGATGGTGAAAATCTTTGCAGGTATCTTCAGGCTACAGTCCAGGAAGATCCATCTAATTCAGCATGGAAACTAAGCTAAATCCACAAACTTACCTGGGAATCTATGCAATGAATACATTAGAAACTAAGGATTATCATCAAAAAAGAGAGGAAAACAATGTTAATAAGAAGATATAATTGAAAAACAGTAAAGCCCCCTCATACTGAACTGAGGACAAGATGTTTCTGCATTAACTTAAGGTATATGCACACTAGGTGAGAGTTCAGCTCCTTCCCCATGCCACATGTTGAAAAGGGCCTAGGAAGGGTTCAATACATGAATAAACCAGATTTTATCATGTGTATTACAGACTGATTTAACTGGTTCATAGTAAGACTGCTCTCAATGATTTTCCAATGCTCTTGGGAATCTGGAGAGGTCCCAGTTGACTGGAAGCTGGCAAATGTCCCAGTCTTCAAGAAGGGCAACAGAGATGAGCCTGGTAACTACAGCCCTGTCAGTCTCACTTTTGTGTCTGGCAAAATTATGGAGAAGATTCTTCTGGGAGTTACTGAAAACCACCTGAAACAACGCAGTCATTGGTCCCAGCCAGCACAGGTTCACGAGGGAATGTCCTGCCTAACAAACTTAATTTCCTTCTACGACACGGTCACCCACCTAGCCGACCAAGGGAAGCCAGTTGATGTGATCTTTTTGGATTTCAGTAAAGCTTTCAATACTGTCTCTCACAGTATCCTCCTGGACAAAATGTCCAGCATACAGCTGTGTTTATCCAGTGGGTGAGAAATTGGCTGATGGGTCAGGCTCAAAGGGTTAGAGTAAATGGGGTTACATCAGACTGGTGGCCAGTCACAAGCGGGGTTCCACAGGGATCCATCTCGGGGACAGTAGTCTTTAATCTCTTTGCTGATGACAAAACTGGGAGGTGCTGTTGACACTCTCGAGGACAGAGAGGTTCTGCAGAGGGATCTGGACAGACTGGAGAGCTGGGCAATTGACAACTGTATGAAGTTTAACAAGGGCAAGTGCCAGATTTTGCACCTGGGGCACGGCAACTCTTGATGTACATACAGACTGGGGAATGAGAGGCTGGAGAGCAGCTCCACAGAGAGGGACCTGGGGGTTCTGGTCGACAGCAAGCTGAACATGAGCCAACAGTGTGCCCTGGCAGCCAAGAGGGCCAACCGTGCCCTGGGGTGCATCAAGCACTGCATTGCAGCTGGGCAAGGGAGGCGATTGTCCCGCTCTGCTCTGCGCTGGTGGGGCCTCACCTCGAGTGCTGTGTGCAGTTTTGGGCGCCACAGTACGTTAAGGATATAAAGCTACTAGAGAGTGTCCAGAGGAGTGCCATGAAGTTGGTGAAGGTTTTAGAGGGGAAGCCGTACAAGGAGTGGCTAAAGTCACTTGGTTTCTTCGGCCTGGAGAAGAGGAGACTGAGGGCAGACTTCATCGCAGTCTGCAGCTTCCTCACAAGGGGAGGAGGAGGGGCAAGCGCTGATCTCTTCTCTCTGGTGACCAACGACAGGACCCGAGGGAATGGCAGGAAGATGTGCCAGGAGACGATTAGGTTGGATATTAGGAAAAGGTTCTTCACCCAGAGGGTGGTGGAGCCCTGGAACAGGCTCCCCAGGGAGGCAGTCACGGCACCAAGCCTGACGATATTCAGGAAGCACTTGGACAATGCCCTCAGAGATATGGTGTGAATTTGGTGTCGTCCTGTGCAGGGACAGGAGTTGGTTTCAATGATCCTTGAAGGTCCCTCCTGACTCAGGACATTCTATGATTCCTGGACTCCAGGAATTAGACTGATTTTACCATTCTCAAGGCCTGTGTAAGTTAAACAGGAAGTCACTTAGTTACATGAAGCTTCAACCACTTCAAAGAGTATTAATACACCCTTATCCTTATATTCTGTATGTTGTTTTATACTTAAGAAAATGTCAAAATTTACAGTGACATCTAGAAGATTCACTTGCAAGAGCTGTCCACCATCCTGCAGACACTCACAGCTCATGGTAAGACAACTCAAGACACAAAAAACTTATAGGGAAAAGCCAAGTACAACACCACATCAATGAAGTCACTTGCTTCTTTTATCAGCTCCCCTGCCCAATACTGTTTTCAGAAGGCATTAATAGTACAGGTACTTTTAAAAGTAAAGATTTGAAAGTATTATTCAAGGACATGAAATCAGAAAAACCATGGCATAGTCTACATAAACATAGTCTACTAAGGGAAAAGCTGTTTCATTGTTAAGTTCCGCCGACACAGACTCACTCCAACTCTAAGCAGTGACTGATAAAATGGACTATGAATCGTCATGTTAATATTTTCATTAAGACACTGAACAGAGACCAGCCTCTGTTGACATGGCTACTTAAGATGTAAAGACCTGCACTGGTTTGCAGAAATGGAGGTGAGCACACTTCGACGTGTTTGTGTGTGGTGTCATGGCTCCAGACTCCATAGCAGTGATGCAAGAGAGCCTCAAAACCCACTGTCATAGTGGCCCAGTGCTCCTGTGCTTTCTCCCACCTTAAGATAGAGCCAAAAAGGCCAGTAAGGGCACAACAGCAGTCCACAAGCAATAGCTAGGTTCAGAGTTCCAAAGAGGGAAAAGCTGCTCTTCCAAATATCTCTGGATGCTCTCCACAGTGTTGTCTCAGACTTGGTGCTTAGATATGGAGCAAAAACAACATCAAGGGAAAACATGTATGGAAAAAGCTTCCAGCTCACTGAACTTAAAGAAACACCTGGACTTGAAGTAGATCTCTGCAGCCACTCAGTAGATGTACGCCACCTTTGGGTTTTGAGTTCTGCAATATGATTATAAACACCTCGTGTACTAACAAACCATAATTGGAGTGCAAATCCTTTTCTGACTTGTGTTTAAGTTTAGGACTCCTGTCAGCTGGAAAAGAAAGTCATACCTAAGAACAACAGATAGCAGAGCTAATGAAGATGCACTCTAGCCATTTCAAACAAAGCTGCTATCTTTGATGGATCTTATAATAACTTTACAGACAGTTACATTGATTTTTTTTTTTTTTAATAGTGCCTGGAAAGGAAGAAAGATGTTTTATTTATTTTTCTTACGGGAAACTGTGTCCAGTCTGTATTATAGTTTCAATTTCAAGTCAGCATTACAAAACAGACTGCTACATCTCCATATGAATCAGCAATGAAGCCAGTCATTGCTGCAAGAAGCTAGTCTGAGAAATGTGCTTCCTGATATAAATCAAAATAGTAAATAGAGTTATTTTCAGGCAGTACCTAGAAAGATCACCAGACAATTACATCCAGTCATGGTCAATTAACAAACAGTTACCTCAAACAGGCCTAGACTAGTTGAACACCACGCTATTATGTTGCTTGGTGCAGTATTCACAGTACACAAACCCTTCCCATCTGATCTTTCAAGTCATCTGTCTGTATTTACATTACAGAAATGTGACTGGCACAGTAAGTGTGTGCTTTGGCGTAATTTAACTACAGGTTCCCCTGCTCCACAAAAACTCAGGCTGAGGGGATGAATGTGAAAAGGTAAACAGAGAAAACATAATTTGAATCAAATGTTTACGAAGCTTATCTACTTAGTTCAGGTATCTATAAGAAAGACCAACCTGCTAAAACACAGAATACCAAATACCTCCCCCTTAAAACCCGTTCCTGAAATCAGACCATTCCATGACAGGAGAGTGTGATCTGCTATTCTAGGAGTTACCAGTCTGACGTATCCCACTGTACCTCAGTCATTAAAATCAGGCAATTTTTTCTGTCATTGAGCTCAGGCCATCCATTTGTTCATCTCAATTTAATGCCATAAGCAGAAGCCATGAGAATGCTAAACTGCTCAGAACTGTTTATAAATTGAATATATACCTACTTACCAACTACCTCTGTTACATTTTCTGTGCATCTTTCAATATTACAGGAGAATAACCTGCTAATACACAGCAGACTGAGTGCGTGGGAAAAAAAGACAAAGAAAAATCCACAAGTGACATCTATCATCTAGGTATGATTTCTCCCTGTGTAAAGCTAACAGAATCATAAGCTGCTATTGACACTGAGCCAGCTGAAAATGTGAACTGCTGCAAGGGACATAATGCAGATAAATGTCCCTTTTTTGTGCTTTAAAGAGCTCCATCGGCTCTTTTTCCTAAATCCTTTCATTGATTACACTGTCTAGTAGAATCCAGTATTTCTGCAGAGGCTAAATCTTTCTTGTCGCATATTGAGCTTGCTTTCCCCTTCGCCAGCCCCATCAGCTCTCAGAGAGAGTAGTTATTCTGTTGCAGAATATGGAACCTACATCCAAACAAACGCTCTGGACTATAAACAGAACGACTATGGGCTACAAGTTGTACCTACACTTATACGCACAGGAATTAGTTCAAACTTCTCATAATTCAAATATTATTTTTATAAAGCAGTACATTGATTACAGTTACTCTTACCACCTCCTTCTAGAGCTAGATTTGCTGCTATTTTAAGGTCTAGTTGTATGATTACATCTCCTGACACAGTGAAATCATCACCATTTAGCCTTCTTTTAGGCATACACATTACAGGAAGGTACAGTATTTGCTAGGCTTCGTTTATATAAAATTATCGAGGGTTTTTTGGCACAGTAGTTTAGATACAGTTTCTAAGAGAGCAACAATATCATTGGGAGGAAATATTCCTCCGCCCTCAAACTCATTTTTAAATGGAGACAAGCGCAATACCATGTACATATGCACATCCATATGCAGAGCCTCGCTCCGTGTTGCTCTCTGTTGTGGAAAGAAGTGATGGCAACTTTTACAAGCAGAGATGGCTAGTTGAGATCTGAGCTGTGGACACTATAATACTCAGTTATAAACAGACTTCGCTGAAGTGAATGCCAGCATTTCAGCTATTTCTGTGGCACAGGACTGACTTTCCTTGTGCACACTGGAGCAGCAACTCTTCAATGAAGATAACAGTGATTTCTGGGGAACCTATTTGTTAAGTACTGCTGAAAGAATATGGTAGAGATGTGGGTGTGAAGTGCTCTGTTTTAAAAGTCATTTGAAATGAGTATGAACAGACAGCATTACAAATCAGCTGGCTGTGCCACAACTGAGGAATTATTCAGTGTGTTGTGATTTTTGGATAGTAGCATTTACTTCAATGGACAGAAAACTGCCCCAAACCAAAAGAAGGACATAAGAAGCAGGGAAAGGAGAGCCTCTGTAGACTAATGTCTGTCTTGTCAATCAGAGGGGGAGTTATTTTTATTCTTTTACAAGTATTTCAAGCAATTACATCCTCTTCACTTTGGTGTGAACCTGTGCTTGCTAGTATCAGCTCTTCCCTACTGCAGACGGCAGTACTCTTTAGCCTGCAAGTTTCAAGGTCACACGGTATTAAACTTACAAATGCATTGGCACAAAGAAGGTAATAGGTATTGCCAACAATAGTGACCCATCTACCTGAAATAATCCATCTTTTCATTTATTATATCATATTCATTAGCAAATTCAAATCCAAATGATTTTTCAATGCGTCATGACACAAAACAGAGCTTATAAACCTACACATTTCTCAGTTAGGGAAAAATTATTCTCATCAGTGAGTTGCTTAGAAATCTGATAACAGCTAAAACAAGTGCTGTCATTTAACAGAAAAAGGAATCCAAGACATACAAATGAAAAAATCTTCAACCATAAACACAGTTAAGGTGTGCTTGTACTGTACAGCATTCTGGGATCTGGACAGTACATACACCCCCGCCTTTGTGCTAGAGGGTCCACTAAACAAAGTTCAGTACAGCGCATCTGAATACCAGCTGGTTACAACATAGTCCCTTTCTTGAGTAGTCATGGTTTAAATGCAGATTTATGTAAATTTTTTAATGTAAATCTTTTAGTATACATTCAATACTTCCTTCTTCTGTACTTTACATGCCCCTGGTGGTACAAGTAAATCTAGCTAAATCTATCTTTAGTCTTTTGGTGTTGTGAGGTCAGAGACTGTATGAATTCAGATCAATGATAAGCAATTGTTCTTGAAGTGAAACAAATCAATTTCAATAATTACAGCTCAAAGATGCCGGTAAATTTGCCTTGTCCCTTTTGAGTGCACTTGATAAAGTTTTACTTCTGTTTTCACTTTAAAATAAATTGGTTGTTTATATACATTTGCTTTTTTCCCTTTAGTAAGTGAAATTGTAGCTATCTAGAAATCATTGCATCTTGAAACTAGAAAAACACAAGACAGTGGATCCCTACCTCGGTATCCCATTGCTCTTCAGAACAATAAAAAATTACTTCTGTTTTGATTTGGGTGTTCAATAAGTTAAATTAGCACTTTGTTCCACAAGAAGAGAGACAGAGGGAGACTTTTTGCATATGCAGCTTGTTTGATTCCTAAAGCATTTCAAAAGATTTCCTTGCCCAGGAGGTCTGAGATGAAAGCTAGCTTTTATAAAGATGTACATTGAACCTCAAAGTATAATGGATGAGTATGCAACAGTAAAGCGGGAAAAAGAGTTTCCCACTTTTAAACCTGGACAAGACAAAATCCCACTCGGTCTCCAAGAAGTGAGGTTACCCATTTTTTACTTACGTTATGAGTTTTGGTGCAAAGCTCACAGGGACTTCTGTGTCCCAGAACTCACCACTGAGCTGTAGTTTGGGGAAAGAATTGCTCCAGCAAATCCCAAAAGGTGGACAGGGAAAATGATAGCAAAATCATGACTAAACAGAAAACACTGAACATTGCAAGAAGCATCACAAACATGTACAATCAGGTTTGTGTTCTTAATAAATTATGGCTGGCCACTTGCCTGCTTTGCTCAGTTCCATTTCTGTCCTCTCTCACTGCCATGCAGCTTTGGCTCTTTTCCTACCTTCTCCCCAAACTAATGCTAAAATGCCAGTGATATTTGATAGCTGAATTGCAGTT
>VZTV01121300.1:2988-17373 GCA_013400875.1 Anhinga rufa
TTTCCAGAAAAAAAAAAATGAAAATTTTATAAAATTTTAAGGGTCAGATAATCCTATGAAAAGCACATTGCTCTCTTCCTAAAATGGTTTGAAAAATTTGTCCTGAGACAATATGGGTATGGATTCGGAAGACTGGAGCAATGATATAGCAATGTAAACACCTCTTTTTTAATTATTATCTCATAGGCAATGTTTTTACAACTCAGCCTGATTGCACACATAATCTGACTTCTAAAATGGTATGGAAGTCATCTCTCTAACCATATCAGCTGGATTAACTGAAGTTAAAAAAAAAAAGGTTATATTATTACCTTAAAAAGATTGGTCCAGGTCGGTGGTCATGGTATAGAAGTGTGTCCAATACTAATTTAGATTTCCCTTACCAGGATGGACCAGGAGGGTTTTTATTTGTTTAAGTCTCCTCAGGCATTCCTGATATTCAGCAATTTCATATTGGCTCTGCAGCAAGAGTGGCAAGGCAATTCCTACATTCAAATGACATCCAGTGCACTAGACTTCAAATCTTAGCAATAAGATATTGCCTTATAATATTTGGATTGATAGTTATGCACCAGCTTCAACTGCAATATCCGTCTTTCTGCTGATACACTTGGCCATGAGTTAAGAAATGAGCTGGCATGTGGGGAATGAGTGGAGATTATGGTATATGAGTGGAGATTATTACTTAGATAACTCCAGTGCTTTCAGTGCTGTGAATAGAAAAATCTGACTTTGGATGTTCTGGCATACTTGTAACTCAGACTGATATCACCTTTGTATCTGAATTTGTGTGTGGGCATGCATACAAGAATGTGCATATTTTACTTTTAAACCTCCAATCACTATTACTTTCCTGAAGTTCTGTCAAAATTACCTGGTTCCCAGGAATCAGTTCTAGGACCACAGACTGTCATCTTTGGGCCAACTCTGTTCTGGACTGTTCCTCATGGGAGGGTTTTTTTTTCTTTCCTGGCACTGCAAAAGGCATATATTTTAAAGTTGGACCAAGATTTTTCTTTGGCATGCATATGTTATTTTGCATACACATGAGGTTTTAACGCAGTTAATATTTTAAGTATAGAAGGCCTAAAACAAACACAACAAAAAACAAAATCCAAGTTAAGACCTTTAAAAATAAAGGGTATAATAGAAATATCAACTGACCCTCCACTCTTTAAATACAGAAGCATAACTGTGTTGACTTTGGGTTAGGTTCAGGTCAGAGAGGATGAATGCAATATTTCAGCATGAATTGCAAGCATTGGAGTTACTCCCAATTATGAGTGAAGTCAGTCCTATGATAACCAAAATGATAACAAGAGAACATACTGTCATGAGAACAATACATTATTCTCGTATTGAAAAGGAAGTCTGCCTCTTTTCTGTTACAGTGATTAATGCTCTTGATTTTTATGTATTTAACTCTTCCATGTTGGACCTTTATAACAAAGACATGTCTGCTGTAACAAAAAAAAAAAACAAAAGAACATATAGTTTTACATTTAAAAAGAGACTTGTGTTGTTTAAGTTATTTTTTCAACAATATCTGATAAAATATCTTTTACTGATGCAATCTTATGTGTTGGCTTTCAGCTGAGATTTCTATATATAGTTCTGAAGCAGGTCAAAAGTCCCTTTAGATGTGTACATCCTAACAAATCAACAATAGAAATTACCACTGTGTTGCAGTTTCTGGGGAAATCTATACATTTCACAAGTTCCTTGTGTCTGATGGCATTACGTGAACTTAGCAGTACAACAGTTGCACAGGTAAAATATATAAATAGCTCAAAATTGCCTGTCTCCTCTGGTAACTAAATTTTACAAGACTGCCCTGGATGAAGAACATACACCTCATTTGGCACAATCGAGACAATCAAAGACACTTCTCATCAAAAATGCTTGTTGTTTTAAAAGCAGTCTTGTTTCCAGAGGCTAAACATCATTTGCCATTAGGACACTGGCACATCTCTGTGTGGTGTCTTAGACCAGTTCTTTATTTGTGAGCTCTTAAGAAAAACTCCATGATTAGAAAGCTCAGGTTTGAGTTCTCTTTTCCATCTGGATAGCAAATAATGAAAAGATTTTGCCTAACTTTACTTGAAGTTAGAGATTTCACACAACCTTTTTTTTCCTGTAATATTGTTCTTTCTACAGAGATGTTTGACAGACAGGATCTTATTCTTTTCACATTCTCCATTCATCAGTATACTTCTCAAAGCTTTTGTCAGTTTCTTGCATTTCTCTCTTTCCATTATATTTTCAAGTTCTCATTTATTTTAATTCTTTTCTTTTGCTATCTTAAAAACTTTCCATCTAAAAATTGAATTACTCAGCTCCTGCTTCTTAAGACTTTCTAAGATAACAGTGGTCTCAATCAGCCATTCATTTCTTAAAATCCTAGGTGAACCTTCACAAAGCTATTGCCTCAGGAACACATCTTCCCATTGGGTTCTGTGTAAGCTGCTCTTTGTTCGAATTGTACACATGTAAATTTTGTCTTAGATCACAAATGGAAATTAATCCAGTACTGTCTTCATGATTTCCCAGTACTAAATAAAACAGCACTGCTTCATGGTTTGATATGACTGTTGACATCTCTGTTGGAAATGTCCCAGACTAGAAGATAGTTGGAAAGAAAACAACCTTGCATTCAGGAGCAGCACAAACACAGGCAGAAGACACAAGTGATCTCCTGTTTCACAGGGTAGTACCAGCTCTTGGTTTTGGCTATGTGGTTTGCAGTAGTCAAGGACATGAATCAGCACAAAATCAATTGAATAGAGCCATTCTCTCAGGATTACTCTTAGGCAGAAGAAAATGTTGACTGGCTTTGTAACACCTCTCTGCCAGCCATCCCAGGGTACTGAAGGCACTCCAAAAACACTGAGGTACTCACTGTGCTCATTAGCCATGTACCCTGATGTACTAGACATGATAAAATTGTTTTCATACCCGCAATTTCACAGTTGTTGCCATGGTTAGGTATAAATTTAATCTTTTTTCACTCCTTCAATGGTTCAAGCAAGGCTTGGGAAATACCGGGGTGAAAATTCAGAATTGTTAATGCAAAATATTTCCCAGGAAACTATTACTTCTTTTCAACTCCTTCTCTGGAAAATTGTGTGAATACCCCTTTAGAGTACCAGTTTGGCATGTAGTGACCAGTGTATCCTAAAATGCCCAGTCTTGTCAAGGAGGGTGTTACAGGTGGGAATGAGTAGCTTGGATTTGGAAGCAGTAAAAAGGCAAACTGTGCTGAGCCAGAGTGTTGCTTTGGAAACTGTTAAAGCACCATTATTAATTCCTGAGCCCAGGAAACTCTCATAAATGTTCAAGCAATCAAGAGTACACCCTGGTAAGCCCTTAGGTGTTAGCAACTGCACTGTTATTTGTAATTTGATCATCATTGTCTAAAATCCACATAGTAAAAATTACTGATCCAAATGCAGAAGTGAAGAAAGACACTGAGCTTGCTTCCTCTGTGGAAACAGTGGGTGAACATTGCACTCTTTTTAATTCAATGAACCTAAGGTCATACTAGAAAGACTGTCTGATGGCTTAATTTGAACTTGCCTGCCAGACCACTGGTCTCTTAAACTAGGAATCATACATAGGTCACCCTTATCCCACCACTCCCAAGGTTTTCAAATATGTTGCAAGCTGAACTTTGTATATTTGTAAACAGTTCCCTCCTCATTTTTATTCTGTCATTTTTAATTGACAGGTTAAATCTCAGAGCACTGCATCACTAGCTATCCTCAAATTCTTTTTAAATTGAAGAACAACTATTTTTGCCCTGTTGAAATGTTCTCTTAATAAAAAAGATCAAGATTAGAATCCATGGATTTTTCCCCAGAAGTATCTTAGATTGTGATGAGTTCTGTGCTTTTCAATACTCTGGTGTTTCCCACAACCTGTTCTTTTCCACACCCTCCTTAAACAAATCTTCTCCCTCTATGGAGATTTAGAAGTATCCCTTGTAACAGACTCCATAAAACTTTCCATGAGGAACACAGGCTAGAGGGAGAATTTGGAGTCAGGAATACTCGCAGTATATGGAGGACTAGAATTTTTATACCTGTTCTTTAAAACAGTTTTTCTAATTTAAAGCCAGCTTATTTTTATGGTCATGAGGCCTAGCTGGTAATTAGCCAGCATTCAGTTGGTGGAAAACATAAAATAACAAGGTCTGGAGTATCACAGAATCACAGAATCACCAAATTGTAGGGGTTGGAAGGGTCCTCCGGAGATCATCTTGTCCAACCCCCCTGCGTGAGCAGGCACACCTAGAGCAGGGGGCACAGGACCGCGTCCAGGCGGGGTTTGAATGTCTCCAGGGAAGGAGACTCCACAACCTCTCTGGGCAGCCTGTTCCACTGCTCTGGCACCCTCACAGGAAAGAAGTTTTTTTCTCATTTTTAAGTGGAAAAGAGTAATGTAATGCCATATCAAAATACATAAGATATTCAGAATGTTTTATGCAAGTCCCGGTCATAATATCCCAAGCCACTGGTGCCACCACACTCGAATAGCATTTTGGCATCAAGGGTTAACAGATGCTAATTTCTGAGAGATGCTTATAGGCTGTTTTTTCTATGAATGAGTTTTCTTTCTCTGTTCCTGTAATTTGAGAGATGGTAGACAAAGCTGGTTTTAATAAGCAAAAAGCCAGATTTTATTTTTTTTTAAAAAAAGGAAGTAAAGGAGTGACCAATGAGCACTGGAGTTTATTTACTTCATTCTTCTCTCTACTGAAGCAGCTGCCCTTCTGCAGCTCCTGCTTCCTGACCCACTCCAGAGATGGGTGTGCAGAGGGCACTGCATCTAAACAAGAGCCCAAATATCTGCACTCAGCCCTTGCCTGATACTAATTTTTAGAAGAATGGTGAACTATTATAATTTGGGACTGGGCTCTAAGTAGCACATCTGGTTTGATTTGCGTCTGGAAGGAACAACAGTTCAGCCAAAAAAGTTAAAGCTTTTGTGATATAAGTCTAACACATCTGTGAGAGAAGATGTATTGAGTAATAGGAATATGTCAATAGTACTTGGCTAGGAGGACTTTGGGAAACAAGGCAGCTAGTCAAGACAGTCTTGAAGTCTGAAGAAAAATCTGTATGTAGAGCAAGAAGGTTTCTTATATACATTTTAAGAGAATCACAGAAGTGAATGTATGTGCCAAACAAAGTGGAAAACCCAACCTTTGAGGAACAAATATAAAGTTGCACAAATAGCTGTCAAAACAACCCCCCAAAAAATTGCACAGCTAGAATAAAAGAGTATGCAATTATATAAGAAAAAATTGTGTTTATTCAATATGCAAATTTCTGCATAAGAACTTGCATGAGATCCATTGGCATGTAAATGAGCAGCAGTAAATATTAAAGCATCTACCTTATCTTTCCTATCTTCACCTTAAACTTCTTTGTCCTAGGTAATATACTGAGGATCTGCTATAAAGGAAGATTGTCCGAAACAGAGGTGTCAAAATTCTGTTAAGATGCCACCATCTGTTGCGATGATGGGACAAGGATACAGGGGATGGAATTAGAATGCATTTACAGAAATCACTCTTCTTAAAACTGAAAACTGAAGTTTCAGAAACTGAAGATGGAAATAATTAAAGGCAGAAGTCCTATGAAGAGGTACTGAAAAGTTTATGGCCTTTCCATCGTCACAAACATGTTCTGGCACAGTTCCTTTCAAAATACATGTTTAACGCGTAATAGTGAGAAAGCAGCTGAACAAGATGAAACAACTAGTGTGAGCAAACGTGCAAAGGGCTTTTATCATTGTAACCCCTTGATATTCAGTATGTTAAAGATCCCTCAACACAGTTTTCTGGAGAACAATATGTTTATTCTTTCTGTCCCTCTGTAACAAATGGAAATTTTCAATATGAAGTTTTAGCATTTAGGTTTATGCAACCAACTCAATATAATTGACTGAATCACACTTTGTACTATGTTCTGTCATTATGCTTTACCAACACCTCTTCAGCAGAATCCCATGCAACGTTTTTCTTTGTTTTATTTTAATAGCAGGATCCTGGATTCAGTACATCAGCCTGGATACAGAACAATCAAAAAGAGAGTATCCAGGAAAGTCTGCAAAGTCACAGCTGTAGGGCGGTAAACAGATTATATTTGGAGCTTCTATTTGGTCTCTTATTGGAATCACATTTGGCTCTCACTACACTCTTTCTCATGAGAATTTAGACATCACAGTTTGATTTGTTCACTATCTGAGGAAAAGAAGGCAGAGTATGGCTGGGAAAGATGCTGAAGCATCACTGACTAGGATCTCTAAATGCTTTAATGTGATGCCCAGAAGAACTTGCTTCTGGGAACATCAGGCAGAGAAATAAAAACCATAAACGATTAAAGCACATTTCCTCTTTGGAAAGTTACTGTATAAACATGGAAGTGCTTTGTCGAACAGATGTGTAAACTTTGTATCTTTTGAGTCATCATATCTGCTTATCTGAAGAATATGATTTATTATATTTTATTCCCATGAAACTGTGCAATCTGGGGTATATATACAAAGCTAGAAATAAGTCCATCCTGACTTGCATGTGATTAAAATAATTGTTAACTGAGGGACAATTCTGAAATATGCAGTACATACACATATTACATCCTAAGCGTGTAAGCAGTCCCAGGGAAATAATTGCATAACTGTATATTAAGCAGTGACTAGGGAAACATTCAAATATCATAAAAGAGGTTACTGGTCTCAGTTGCAGTAGATAGAGTCATAACTTCTGAATGCAGAACTTTTGTTCTCAATAATATTATTATTATTTAAAATAACAGTCTAACATGAGAAACATTTATACTGCAATTAGAAAAAAGACAACTTCTTAACAAATTAAACTGAATAAATCTGATTAGAAAGAAATGGAAAGACAATAATAAAAACATTTGCAATACCACTTTTCAGAGTACAAATGCACTTGGAGGTGACCAGGTTTCAACAAGGCTATTTTCCTGTTCACTAACATCAGCATTTTTGACCTTCTCATTATTACATGTATCGATGAACTGACTATTTTACATCTTCCTCACAAAGTACCAAAATTAGAAATGGAGGATGTTGGAAATGGCTAACACACCAAACTGAAAACATTGAATAGGTCAAAGTCATAGACTTTGCTACAGTCTTCTCCGGAATATATGCAGAGTTAGCACAGTCCATGTTTCATTTTTGTGCTAATCATTGTAAAAATTCTGTGAACTATCAGTCTACGAACACATTCCCACAGCAACATCATTTTGTGAAAAAAGGAATTAAATAAAAATGCAATCCATACTTACAGAATTTACAGTACACTTAAAATTGAGTAATTCTTTAGTCTATCTATACACAAAATAACAGGAAAGAGCTATAAAAAACAAAGTAGATTGAAATAAATAATTTTCCTGTGTGATACCTTCCAAAGAGCTGTCAACTCCTTCGGACAGAAGCCTCTTCTTATTGGGAATACTGAACCCTTGGCTACTCATCCTAATTAAAATGTAATTAGGTAAGTGTAATTAGGTAATAATACCACTCAAAACACTTAGCCTGTTTTCCACAATTGAATCCACAGTTGAGCTCACCATGGCATGAAATTCTGAACTCAGATCTCATGGCACTAATTGCCTCTTCACCCCAATTTAATCTGACATGTAGGCAGAAGCCTAGAGCTGCGAGGAATATTTATGGTATGAACTGTGAAACAGATGTGGGAAATAGGTCTGTGACCCATATGGCAGATACGTGACAAAGGCAATGAAAATACTAGGTGCTACAAGTAGTATCTACTTCAGAGAAACAAATCTGCTAATATTAAGGAGAGGTGTATTAACCCACTTAGTCCTTGGGGTAGGCTTCATCTCACATACGTTTAGTCATCTGAAAGACATATCTGGTTTAAGGTAGCCTTTTTCACCACCTCTGTAGTCAATGGAAAGAGGGAGGAGACCAAACAATGATTCATCTCACACCAGAGTAGAGTTTAAAACAATTGGGATGAACTACTTTCTGTAGTTGCCTCTTCCCCAACCTGGACTACCAAGGAGAGTTGGTGAAATAAATTTTGTCTAGATGCTGAGCTTCTAAGATCAGTAAAGTGAGATGAAACCCGCCTCTGCTCCAGAAAATGTCTCCAGCTACTACCTCACCATCAGCTTCCCATGTCTAAGGCAATAAATAGAAAATGCTAGACAACCTAAATCAAACATCTTGTGAGATCTGTCATCTCATCAGAGTTGTGTGTTGTCTGAAGAGACCCTAGAAAGTCCATCCCACAGCTGCTGAACTACTCCACCCTTCACAGGCCAGCCATGTCACTGTCTTACCTTAGGTGCACTGTGATGTGTCTGAAGCAAACCACAGGACTAAGTGAGCATGCATGTGCATGCACACACACACACACGCACACACACATCAATGCCTGCTTGCAAACATGTGCAGAAAAGTGTTCAAGTCCCTTGGGCTGGCCCAGCCCACAGTGTGCCAGCTGAGCAGCTCCAGCTAACACTGGCGCCAGCCACAAACCGGTGCACACAGAAGGAACTGCCATGAGCTCTATGGTCAAAAATTTCTTCAGGGCAACTTGCTGCCTTTCCTATTTTCTTAATCTGTACAAGTAACAATGTTTTGAATGCCTAGAGGAGAGCAGCACGTTAATGAAAAATGGCTATTCCTGTTTAATATATGCAAAACTTGGGTGCTAGTGCCATTCAGACAGGCTACAAAGAGCTGCTTGGACAAATGAACTCATCTCCTAGCCAGAACAAATGCTGTCTCTTTTATCTTCTGCCATCAAGCTTCTGTGAAGCCTTCAGAGTCTGCTGAATTTACTAGTAGTTGCCAGTTACTAATCTGTGGCTGGTAATGCAGGATCATGGCTTCCTTTTCCTGATTACACGCACTTTTTGCTCCCCCTTTATCATCTCACACACTCCAGCCTGCTTCTGTAGACCATTCAGAGGTTTGGCTCTTATTACCAACATTTAAAAGGGATCAGCACCCGCCTACCACAATTACATCATGATCTACCATGATGAATAGGCTCCTAAGAGAAAACACATTAAAAAAAAAAAAATCAGGACAATGCATGCTTGTCTCAGAAAAAGCATCTTGCTCAGGATGTTGTAAAATCTCAGTCAATTACATAATGAGCTATTAGAGGAGAGCAGACATAAGTAAACATGGTTTTGCTTGTGTTTCTGTTTTCATATGAACAATGCACAAAGGTCAAGAACTAGAACTGAAAATGGTTGCATACAAAGAAAAGATATGGGTTCATGGTAGCTTTTGAAGAATCAAATCATAAATACATGAATATTTGTACTTTACCTCTTGAGGATCTACTGAGGATACAGTGCATTAAAAATACAATTGGCTTTAAACCCTGGTAGATTAATGTTTTGTCATGATTTATGTTGTCTCTTTTGTATTCAGCTCTAAAGTTGTTTTCCCCTCTCTGAATCATGAATTCATGATTCAAATGTAAGATTCTAACTGTTATAATAATGAGAGCAATATAAGCAAATCACCACATGTTAATGTCTTTTTAAAAAAAAACAAACACTTTATCTTGTACCTGAACACTCTTTTAGCTAAAGTGATAACATTTTCAAGAAAGACAATATCCTGAAGAATATCCTGGACAGACATATTCTTCTGTGGACAATGGAAAAGTGGATAAAAATTATGAAAGTCTATTACACTTTCTAGTATGTTATTTTAATATTTCCTCTGAATCTAAATCTGTATGATTTAAAATATCGCAGGAAAGCATCACCAAGCAGATTTTAAACTGCTATCAGTTTACCTTTCATTTAAAGTAGAAATAAATAATAAAAAAAATTTGAAATCTTTTACTAGTTAAAAAAAAAAAACAGATGCCAATTTTCCATCAGTCATACCTAAGAGCCTCTTAGGTCTCCCTCTTTGAAGAAGCACATTAAAGGGGGTCAGAGGTTTCACAAATAAATTAGTTGGCAAGCAATATCAATGGTGCCCTAGACTGACCTGGTATATAATTGTTTGCATATCATTGCAGTAAAAGCAACAACGTGTTTAATCTGTGTGTGTTTATTTTGATCTATATGTGGACCTTAAGGGTCAATGTGATTTACTCACATTTATTGTTGGTTATTAAAAATGCTGAATAAAGTGATGGAAAGGTGTTAGAAGGCATTTGCAATTAGGAAAGAAAATGACAGTCCGCATGGAACTGCTTACTCAGAATTTTATGACAAGGGTGTTGGGTTTTTTTCTACTCTATTTTCACAAAGCTTTGTAACTCACAGTTTGAGAGAAATATATCAAAGTATTTTTTGCCTTCAGTAAATGGATGGCAGGACTAATCTTTCCTCCCTAGATCTTATATGATCATCTCTATCGCAAAATTATGGGCATAGAAAACACAAGGAATACAATATTTTGCAGTGCCCTGGGTTTTTTGGGATGGTTTAGTTTGGTTTGCTTAAATAGCATTGTTAAAATTTCTAGACTCTTCCCAAAACTGAGAAGGAATATCAGAATATTCCCTACACAGGAGCCCACTGAAGTCAGTAGAAAGATTTCTATTGACTTCAAGGGATTTTGGTTTTCGCTGTACAGTGAAAAATTTTCTGAGTCTAATGAAACTTAATATTCAATCAGGACCTGATAGAAATTGCTCAGCCTTCAAATTTAAAGTTGATTTTACTTTACTATTCTGTCTCAGTCAGTTATTTCACTCCATTAGGAATCTCTAAATGAAATTAAAATAAAAGAGAAGAAATGAGGAAGAGAAAAGACAAGTCAGAACAGAAAGCATTAGGAAAACAAGAACAGGAAGATAGAAAAAAAAAAAAACACAGAAAAGAAGCAAAGATAAAGACTGAAAAGAGCAAATGAATGTAGGAGGAAGACAACAAGTCTTCAATTTGATATACTATTTGAGCGAGTCTGAGGCTTTAAACACTCAACTAGAGGAACAGAAATCAAAGGCCCATTCAAATGTTTACACTAGTTACACCTTGGCTGATGCACCTTGCTGAATCAGTTCCTCTGGGAGCAAAGGATAATGGGAAGGACCAGTCTGGGAAAATATTTTTACAGCTCACAAGCCTTAATGAACTCCAATTGCAATCACTCTTTCTGGGGACAAAAATATCAAATGAAAAATTTGCAGCTTTTTAAAATAGTTTAATGCCTGCTTACAGCAAAATGGTTCTTGGAGAACCTAGCTGATATTTCTTGTCCTTTACTTGCTTTAGCTGATGTTACATTAGTCCTTCGTGTGTATAAATCCAGAACTTTCTCAAGAGCAATGGTGATAGTCACTATTGTTGGAGGTGAGACTGGATAGTCTATATTTTACATCTGTAAGCAATACAGAAGTGGTCATAAATTTTCAGTCAAATTGTGACAGAAGTGAGAATTCTATGAAAACATCATTTTTGCTGATTTTTTTTTAATTTTCTATCAAAACTGCCTAAACAAGGTCTTTCACTTGGAGCTTTGCCATTCAGCATCAAAACCAGTTGATTCACTGAAACCAGTCAGAACGCTTCCTGACAGGGAAATTGGACACAAAATTCCTGTTTCACAGCTGCTCCATGAAAACCACATATTGCACCCAGAGGCTTGGTGTCATATCCAGCAGCACTGACAGGAATACCTGGAGCAGTACCATCATC
The DNA here is from genome assembly GCA_013400875.1 of Anhinga rufa. Classification (NCBI taxonomy): domain Eukaryota; kingdom Metazoa; phylum Chordata; class Aves; order Suliformes; family Anhingidae; genus Anhinga; species Anhinga rufa. Next base: position 14,676 of record VZTV01121300.1, read on the forward strand.
CCCAGGTTTACATTTTATTTACAGCTGTGTATAGTCAAGGTAGGAGATATTCCTTATCATTTCACAGAATCACAGAACAGTAGGGATTGGAACGGACCTTGAGAGATCATCTTGTCCAAGCCCACTGTGTGAGCAGGCACACCTAGAGCAGGGGGCACAGGACCTCATCCAGGCGGGGTTTGAATGTCTCCAGGGAAGGAGACTCCACAACCTCTCTGGGCAGCCTGTGCCACTGCTCTGGCCCCCTCACAGGAAAGAAGTTTTTCCTCATAGGCAGGTGGAACTTCCTGTGTTCCAACTTGTGCCTGTTGCCCCTTGTCCTGTCATTGGGCACCACCACTGAGAAGAGTCCAGTCCCATCCTCCTGACACACGCCCTTCAGATACTTATAAGCATTGATGAGTTCCCCCCTCAGTCTTCTCTTCTCCAGGCTGAACAACCCCAGGTCTCTGCTGCCTACCTCCTCAGTATAGCCCCAGGATAGCAAAACATATGAGTTCAGCTTTAAGCACTACCAGGAGGGCTGAGGAACACACTGAGGTGCTCTGCAGTATCAGGACTTAAAACTGGAGGGTTTTTATGTGGTCAAGAGATTTTCTGCTCTCCATCCCCTTTGTTGAATGCCTAGTACTGGAAATCAGTTAAGCAGTTTCAGCACACAGTCAAGTTGTAATTTTTCTGTTTGTTACCTTACGGGGACTTGTCTAGCAAGCGTACTCAATCATGTCTCTTGATATATCTCTTATTTGGCTAAATACCATGAACTACAATGCAACCACTCTGAGAAGTTGTATCTCTGCAGGGTACAACAACATCGTAAAATGCTAGTTGCCATTTTTCATTTGCTCCTCAAAGGGACAAGCCCCTTTTGGCCACTGGTAAAGCTTTTGAAGCTCCTTGTTTTGCATCAGCCCATTTAGACCACATATCCAGGCCACAGAATGACTGCAGTCAAATGCAGCCCTCCCAGCTGGAACACAAGCCTCACAGGGAGACTACTGAAAAATTCGTTGCTACCATCAAAGTAAGCAATTCCTGCCTTTCATCATGATTTCCCCATGGGGAGAAACAACCTGGGCAATCTGATGGATGGTTGGGTACCACAGATTTGATGCCCAGGAGCACGCACAGGAGTTGTTTAGCTGCAATTACAGCCCTGGAGCAGAGACCAGGCAAGGAATGGAGCAAAACCACTGCCCTTTGCAGGTCACATTTCTGTATTCTAATGCTTCTTTCAGGCTACATTATCAAATATGCTTAGACATTTGCAAGTGAATCTTTACATACAAGAAACCATTGATTTATCTATGAGCCCCTTGAACAGATTTGGTTACTAGGACAATAACATACCTGAGAACCAATTATTCATGAAAATGCATACTTGATTTTGACTGAAACCTGTGTTCGTTATGTCCAGTTTATTTCCTTACTTGCCATGTCAACAGGAAATAAATGGACTCAATTAATAATACAGAACTGCAAGTTACACCAAGTCAGCTTCAACCAATTAATATTCATCTTCTTACTCCATGCACCTTCTAGCAGTTTGAAACCAAACTTTTCTCAGAAAACAAAAAGGACAAATATTTAAAAGCAGGCAATTTTCTTTCACTAAGACAATCCTCATCTTGAGAAAATACACTTGATATGCTTTTAAAAATATATTTCATTTATTTTAAGGAAAACATTTCATCCAATTTATGCTTTCCTAACAGAGCTTAATTTGATTGTTCAGATGTGTCTCTGTAACTAAATATTTTCTTTGCTTTGATTTCAGAGCTCTCCCTTTCTGAAATATTAAGAGTATAATCACTAAATGTACTTTCCCGTTTACTGAAAAATGCCCCTAAACTTCTACTATCCATCTATAGGCTTTTGGCAAGAGTTGACACAACTGTGGTATAAGGTGATTAATGGAAGGCAAATAAAGGAGTAATTAATCAAACCACATAAGAAAGTGGAAATAAAAAATGATGCAGAGACTGACATGAAAAGTTTAAACTCCTTGTGCTTTGGCACCAATGAAAACAGACCACAGAAAAAGGCTAAAAAGTTCATGAATGTGCTCCAATTAATCTGTATGCGTACTGCAATGCTCTTTAGTTTGGTTCATTTAAATCTGAAATTCCCTTCCCCGTTGATGTCAGCTAGTTAGCCAAGATGGTGCATTACTGTTATGATCACTGCAGCGCATATAATTTAGATTTATCTCTTTAGGGACTCAGCTCCACCCCCTGCTAGCTAATATGCTCACCATGTTTAATGATGCAAAAAATTTCCCTGAGTACAGGTTATTTATCTTTATCAGGGCCTGCTTTTGGCTGGCTGTCAGTTATCAGCCAGAATATTTGTTCCTAAATGGTTTGTACTCATCCATATTCCAGGGCAATTCTGAGGCCCATATTATCACTGATGTTTGCAATAAAAGTGTTTCAGTTCTTCAGATACACCTTAGTAATACTGATTTATGAGTCTGGACTGGCTATATTTCTGATGCAGTGATATGAACCCTGAAATATCTGTCATGGAAGTGAAATATCTATCCAAAACCTCAGAAACAAAACCCGCTTGTAGGGGTCTTGAAGAAATATGAGGAATGAAGATATTTCTTTGAATACATTTTGAGGGGAATGAGTCAGAGGTGAGTTTTTTAAACTGAAGATCTGTAGAAAATAAAATAAAATTAGGAACAGACCAG
>VZTV01121307.1:0-11712 GCA_013400875.1 Anhinga rufa
CTTCATAGACTTTCTATTAACAGTCAAGTCAAAAATCAACACAGCACGCCATATGCTGGATCCAACTAACCTGCTTTTGACTAACTCAGAACCCTGGGTCAAAAGCACACACACTGTGCTTTGTAAATAAACATACACAAGACTAGTTAACTAATAAAGACTGAGCAACTCACTTGTCACCATTGCTGTGTACACAGCCTGTGCAGAGAGGAAAAGAACAATTGTGTAACTCCTTAGGAGTTTCAAAAATGCTGGTTATATCTCTTAATAAAGCCAGGGTGACTAAAGACTTCTCATTGCCTATTTAATTTATAGCTAGTTGTCTCCAGATGTCTACACAGAAACACACATTTCCAGGCAGTTTCGTTCCCTGGTCAGCATTACTTGCATTCTATAAACAGATCTGTCACCCTGCTTCTGGAGTGATTTCTAACATATCTTGAGGAGAAGGATGAATATAAAGAGTTAAAAAAGACTACCTAAACATTTCAGTTATGACAGAAAATTTCTGCAACCACCATGAGCTGTATTAAAACGGAACAGGGTGTCAGAATGGCCCTTCAGCCTTAAAAAAATATGAATGCTGCAGAAATGGATGGGAGACACAGGTAACGAGCAAACTTGAGAAAAAGCTGTTGTGCCTAGGACACCAGAGCAGAGAATGGCTTTACTACTAACATACCACACTGCAACTACTCACTGTCAATGCCAACAAGAATGGGCTAAAAATGTTTTCATGGCAATTTGAAGCTAAGCAAGAAGAACAGAACAGTGGATTTGACCATTGAGCTTATAAATGCCTTTGTTAGTAAATCCAGGTGCTCTGCACGCATCAAAACCAACACTCCAAGAGCAAAATATTAGAAAAATAAAAATTGGATTACTGACAAGAATTAGACACAAAGACAATTCTAATATATGCCCTAAAGCAATCTGTTTATTTTATGGAAAATTATGCACATCAGATTTTGCAGCTTATTTTGAGCACCAGCCCCTGCAGGTCAAAGCTGGTCACAAGAGCAAATTAGTACACCTTAAGACAGATCATTGTAGGTATCTTCAGTATTATAATACATGTGTCTGTTATATTGTGTTAATACTAGGATATTCAGTTTAACTACAGCATATTATACTCAACTGTAAGAAAATCTTAAGTCCTTTGTTTACATATCTTTAATTTACAAACCACATTAATGCAAACATTCTACCGAGAGAGTGCGGGGGAAAGACTTTTCCAGTCTTGAAACCTGTGTGTGAATCTAGAAACAAAGCTTCCCTGAAACACAGGCAAGTTTTTTCTATTTTTTTATTATTTTATTCAATAGCACCTTTAAATGGAACATCATAAGTTAGTAAAGAACTGTCTGTTCTTTGCATCTAGAAAATATCTGATTTCTGCACTAGCTTTGTGGAATGTCTCCATCTACCATATAAAAGTAGTTTAAGCACTGCATTAGGAAAGGTCTAACTAGCCAGAAATAGAAACAGAATTGAAAAGCTAAGTCAATGAACATTACATGAGATTTGAAAGCACCTTAGTATTCTAGAAAAATTGCAAGTATGCCACAAGAAGTTCATTTTCTCTCTACTTTAGCATCAAGCAGCATTAGACATCCTGCCATCTAGAAGAGCATCAGCCTTTAGTAATAGGCCCCTTGTCTGAAAAATACAGAACAGTAATGGACATAGTCTAATAAACAGTCTATAAATCCTAAATAAAGGTCAACTGATCTACAAATTTTAATCAGAGAAACTCCTAGAGTGGAAATTGCTATGAAAGACAAGTATCTATGTTAAAGAGCAGCCGTTTTACACAGCTATTACCTTGTCCAGGTCTTGGGGTTGCAGATGTTCCAGCAGATGGCAGTTCAGCCTCCTGCCAATTAATTATAAATAACATTATCTGAATGTTTGGCTCCATAGTACTTTTCATATTAAATCAGTATCAATACTAAGATTCTTACCTTTCCACTTGATTCTGGATCAAACCTTTCAAGGATTAATTTAGCAGTCTTGTATGTTTCCTTCTCCATTACTTCCTCAAGCTGGAAACAAAAGGTTCCACGCATCAATACAGAATTCTACAAAGTATTTTCCCCCCATATCCTCCCATTTACAAGCAACTTAATGTTACCAAAAGGTGAGGCTCAGTCCAATGAACCAGTAGCATGTTCAGATACCTGCTGATTGCTGTATTCAATGCAAATGAAATTTTGCTTTCAAAAATAGTTTCTAAATTCTAATGGGCTACTTGTATTTAACAGCTTTATTGCAAGGAAACACCAAATATTGCTAATTGTTTACATATAATGAGGAGAATAATTACATGCACCAACTTCAATAATGGAATGTGCAAAAATCTATCAGCCATCATTATTGGAAGTTATTAGACATGACAAGCGAATGACAGGCAATTCCTTAGATTTATTTCCTCATAGCACTTAATGCTATTAATTTAAGGAAGGTCGTTAGCCAAGTGCTTTACAGAATAAAGTCTCTGTGCCAATTAACTGCTGTCAGCATCGATTTTAGATTATTTATTAGCAGAAGCAATTAGGTTGCTGCAAATGCTGTGAAAACTCACTAACTAGAGAACAGCCATGGAATTTGCTCAAATGACTTTAAAGGCTGGATCTCCATCTTTACAGCAATTCAAACTGCTTTTCAGAAAAAAGGGAACATGTTAAGAATTTAAATAAAAAAATTTACTGAGAACTATGCATACTTTACGGAGTGTAATTAAAGCACTTCATTATTACACCGTTTTATTTACAACACACTCAAGTGGCTTTATAGCTAATACATGGGCTTAATTAAAAAAGTAATCACTAGTAAAGTATGATTTTAGGGGTTAACAGCCAACATCAGAAGAAGCTTAACTTTAAAACAGAGATAGTTGAAGTTATGACAAATAGCTAATATGTATAGAAATTATAATGCATTTTAAGTATCTTAAGCAGACCTTTTCTCCTAGATATGTGACTAATGGCCATGTTCAACTAAAAGTGGAGGGTTTGTTTATTTTTCTTAAGTTTGCTGTTGGCATAAACTGCAAAACTGCAAAGGTCAGTGGTCAAAAAAATAAGTTCTCTCAAACTCATTTATCACTGCTAAAATAACAAATGGTGCAGGTTAACATGACTTTTATGCGGTTATTTAGCTAGTGAGAAATTAAAGTTTCAGCCATGCTGTGTGTACAGACCTTGTAGGGGTTTTACTTTCAGACAGACCTCGGAATTGCAAATAGACCTCAGAAGCTAAATAAAATCCACTCAATCTAATGGATACATAGTATCCATTTAACACTCACTCCTACACATACTACCAGAAGTTTAAGGCAGGAATACTCCTCAGGCTGTTAATTAAGGACCATTGAAACAGAAGGAAGTGAAGAGGGAAGTAAAAATCCATTTCCTAAACTTGTATTTCAGCAGGACTTTGGCATTAACCCACTAACTTTGTAAAACAAATGCCACACAGTGCAGTAAGATCAGAATTAAGGGTCTAATAGGAAAAATAAAGTATTTATTGCTTATAAAAGTGAAAACCATAAGGCAGAGCTTTATATGAAGGGGTAAGGTTAGCAAGGTGAAGCTGCAAAGTGGGGAAGTGTTAACAGTCAGTGTCAGTATCTGGCCCCCAAATAAAAAAAAACTGAGTCACTTTACATCAATGAACATATAATGCATGCAATTGTCTTTATAGCCACACAGGAGAACAAGAAATCATCTTCTGCAGAACAAAGTGACCTTTAGGAAGAAAAAACAGAATGCTCCACCATCACTTGACACTTTCCTTATCTAACACACTTCTTGCTATAGCAGTATTAGATAGGATGGTAGCTATTTGTGGATACAAGTTTTGCAAAAGAGTAACATTTTGAAATGGAAAAATTTAGCTCTCATCACAAGGTTCAGATGTCAAAGTTATTCTTTACATTATATAGTTACTGGATAATTCAACAAGGTACTCTTCATCTTTGGAAATTAATATATAGCTTTATATTCTAGTAAAGCTGAATCTGAACAAGAATTCAGTTTTACAACTATAAATTTCTTGAAAATGTATAGAAATTGTTGGGACTTCTATAAGCACACTCACAGTTCTCATGGCTTCGCTTCTAGGATAATTTTTCTAAAATCAATTAAAATTTGGCTCACAATACTAAGGAATCAAAAAGGTCAAAGTTTACTTACTCTTTGGGCAAATTAGTATAGTTACTAGAAGTGAATAAGGGCCTGTGTAAAATTTAAATACTATCTCTATGTTTGCATAGCAGAAGGAACTGGCTTGTGCACTGCCACAGCAAGCTCATTTGTAAATGCAAATCAACATACTGACTTCTGGATTATTCACCATCCCTGAAGCATAACCTCAGAAAGGTTAACCTAGTGCTGAGCACTGGCTCATTAACACAGCAAATTGCTCAACACCTCCTGTTCTTTTTCCATAATATACTCTTCTTTGAGATCCAAAGCTTTTCGCACAAAAACATTTTCTACTTTCTGCCAAGGGCTAATTCATAGTCTATTATTATCAAGCTTTAACGCTGAGTAACCAGGATCAGAACTGAAGTCTCTATGAAAGTTAATACCAGCCTAATCATGGATTTTTTTTTTAAACTTATTTCATGGAATTAACCACATCTTAATAAAGAAGCATGGTCGTGTACCACATTCTCTCCTATGAATAATTGCACGGATGGCTTCCTTCCCAGTTGGCAACCTAACAGAATTCCTGTGGCAATGACATCAGTTGCCTATACTGACAAGTAATACGAGTCATGTATTTTAAGCTTATTGGAAATGCGATTTAGCAACTGGAAGTCTGAAGTACTGTCACGGTGCAAACTACTTAGTTGCCATAATACCACGTGAGTTCTTAAATTGCATTACTTGGTATGTTAAACCCAACTATGGAGAGGTACTTTATGCTCGCACAAAGCCACAAGATTCATTCCAGTCTACCATGTAAGATATGCCAGTACACACAGCAAGTTTCCTTAAAATAGGAAATAAATCATTTAAGCCACAATAATCAATCTGGATAGGTCCACGCAAATAATAAAACAACCAAACTGTTTTGTGCGAACACTGCATGAATGATCAAATGAGGTATTTCTTTTATTAGTAAATGACTTTTAAACTTATTCTGAGCTTCCAATTGCATGTTTGCAGTACTGTAGCATATATTGGGTAGAAAAAGACTAGGCTTATATGACAACCAGCTCCTAGTAGTTTTTTGTCACATACTGAAGGTTATCAAAATATCTACAGTCTTCTATGCCTGGAAGGCTGAAGATACAAAGTTCATTAAACAGCAGTTATTTAAAAAAAAAAACAAAACTCATATGCTAACAATGGAAAAAAATGCAGCATAACTCCAAGGCAGCCATGAAATCAGACTTTTTTCTTGGAAAATTAACAGATGCAACTTTCTAAGTTCTTACCTGAAACGGCTAGGAAGTCCATCCAAGTCTAATATTACCTTCAGCCTACTATAATAGAAGAGCTAGCAAACTTCAGTAAAGTTTAATTCTAACATTAGCAAAGTAATTACTATACTATCTTCACAACTCCGTCTTTAGGCTAAGAATTATCCCATCTTTAAGACTGCTACTCCAGGTAAAGACTCCACTAATTCCCACTTGTAGCAGCTTAATACATGTCCTGTGCCCTTGCTTTAATATGCTTAACCCTCTGAACTTGCTCATCTATGCACATTCAGGCTTAAGGGCTGACATCCTCATTAACTGAGGACTCTAAGGCCAAAGTTACAGCTACACAATTGTGAACACAAGCAGAGCATCCCTTACAACTTTTTTTTCCTCCTTGACTGTATCTTGAAGCAGTGCTTTAATAATAACTAATTAACTTAATCCCTATCCCCATAAAGAAATAGAAACACTCAACATGTTTTAAAGCATTCCCTAGGAAAAATAGTGTAGAGAGTCAGTTCTGTGGAAGTATTACATAAACTTTGAGTCGAAGTACAGGATAGACATATTAATGGGCATTTCCAGATCAAGTATCTAATATTTGTGTTTGCCAGGTATTTTACCCACATGAATATCCATGTGATTATGCCACCAAAAACTGAAGCCATTTGAACAGAACTGAAGTTCTGCTGAGCAGCTCATAGCACAGCCACCAGGGCATTCTAACTAGTTGTCCTGGTTTCAGCTGGGAGAGTTAAGTTTCTTCATAGTAGCTAGCATGGGGCTATGTTTGGATTTGTGCTGAAACAGTGGTGATAATGCGGAGATGTTTTAGTTGTTGCTAAGTAGCACTTACACTAGTCAAGGACTTTTGCAGCTCCCCGTGCTGTGCCGGGTGCACGGGAAGCTGGGAGGGGACACAGCCGGGACAGCTGACCCCAACTGACCAAAGGGATATTCCACACCATATGATGTCATACTCAGTATATAAAGCTGGGGGAAGAAGGACGTGGGGGACATTGGCAGTTATGGCGTTTGCCTTCCCAAGTAACTGCTACACGTGATGGAGCCCTGCTTTCCTGGAAATGGCTGAACACCTGCCTGCCCATGGGAAGCAGTGAATGAATTCCTTGTTTTGCTTTGCTTCCGTGCGCGGCTCTTTCTTTCCCTGTTAAACTGTCTTTATCTCAACCCATGAGTTTCCTCACTTTTACTCTTCCAATTCTCTCCCCCATCCCACCAGGGGGGAGTGAGCGAGCAGCTGCGCGGTGCTTGGTTGCTGACTGGGGCTAAACCACGACACTAGAAGATGAGGAGCTTACACTATTATAGGTACCCTTCAGCATGTAAGTAATGTCACTAGGGCCTGTAGAACACAAGTACTATGACATTTTTCAAAAGGACAATTGTCTTCAATGTAAGATTTCTCCAGCTATCAGGTAGCTGAGCTGCAGTGAAGTGAAAAACGGTAACTGTTGTGGCAGGCTGACAGTGCCTAGACAACAATTTGCATTACAAATAAACAGGAAATGCATAATGGTACTTATCCCAGATACTTTCAGGATCACAATGTAAATATCTTAGTAACTAATCCTATTTGCAAACTCAGTAGCAAATCAGAATCTAACAGGGAAAAAAAAACCTCTCCCTACCCACTTCCCATTATTTTACTTTGTAAAGGTTTTTGTTTTGCCTTACTGAAAAGTAGGTGTTGCTACAGTTATTTATAGCTGAATATTATCAAAACCAATTACAGAATGTAATTTTATAAGTGTTTTTGTCTAAAATACAAGTTATATTGCCTCATTACCTGCATCCACTTTCAGCTCCTTTCAACATGCTAGGTTTCATGTATGATGATCTAATTTTAATGCTTAATTGAATACCTTTAAATTATGATGAAACTCCCAAGTCAACCTTCTGAATAAAAAATACCAGCATCACACTGATTCAAGAGGTTGCAGTAAGTCTTCATTTTCTGGCTCCTTGCTAGGAACCAGGCACCCACAAGATCAGGAAGTAATCATGGACTTTATAGTCCCCTCAGATTTAAAAACAGCTGAGTTATAAGTTACCGGACTTCTAGAACTGAGGTTTACTAACCGTATTCAGAAGTTTGTCTTTAATGATTAAAGCTTGACATGCATACATACTAACGGCATAATTTCCAGGTTTAAACTCTCCATAGTTACACTGTAATTTCTATATTGTTCATGAAGTATTCATGCAGTTGTTTAATTTTTAACTACTGCTTGCTCTTCTACAACATTGTTTTGATCTTTTGCATATGCAAAATACACATTTACCTTGTTTCAACAGTATCAATTCCCAAAATAACTCCTTTGTAAACCAGAGTTTTCCTAACTATTTTTTTCTAAAGTGCTTCTGACACACAAAAATTCAGCATTACTAGGTCTTCTAGAATAAACATTAATATTTTTTTACAGAAAAATAAATTTAAACTGAAATGAAGGCTTTATATTTTAAGACTCCAAAAGCTGATTTGCTGTCCATTGTACTTTTTCTATTCCAAGAACTTTCTCTCCAAAGCTACCAAATGACCACATAAATTGGAGAGATTAACTAATTTCCATTAAGCAGTTTTCATAAAATAAAATAAAACTAAAAACATAGCTCATTTATGTCATTCACAGAAAATGTAAGCCTCTGCAATCCCTTTTTATGACCTCTCCAATCAAAGGACACTTCCTTTTAATAGATTCCTTAGTATAAATATTAGCAGATATAAATATTAGCAAATCCTCTTTACCAAAGGACAAGGACATAATTAGGTTAGAGGTTATCAGTTTTACATCTACCTTTTAAAAGTGATAAAAACCAGGGTGGAACATCAGTGAAATCTGTTTCCCCTGTAAAGGCCATATAATACCAGACTCTTACCTGACTCCTTTTTGGTAGCTTTGTTGTAGGTTTTCCATTAATTTAGCTACCACGGCAAAAGCCAGAAGGCATAATGTAAACACGTCAGGAAACATTAACAATAAGGCATCATAATATAACTTGGGGGGGTGTGTGGTTTTTTTGTTGGGGGTTGGGGGTGGTGTTTGGGTTTTGGTTGGTTGGGGAGGGTTTGTGTTTTAGCGGTGGTGGTAGTTTAAGTTTTGCCTTGCAAGGCAGGACATGAAGACAGCAACATAAGTAAACAGAGAACTTCATTACGGAATGATAAAGTAGAGAGGAAACAGCTTTCAGGGTTACAAACTTCTCAAAAAATGCAAGTTATTCAAGGCTTGGAATCTTTTCCATCCTAAATTTGTCTTACTGAGATTAAGTGTTGATCCAGTTGAAGCAAATACCTGGCATACACCAGTTTTATACTGTTAACTCATCTACACAGCTTACAAAATAGATGACCTCAAGACAACTGATAGGATTGATACATGGCAAGATAAGTTTTTTTAGAGGAAAGAATGTAATGGAAGAAATATGTAATACAAAAATAAGATGGAGGAGGATGGGAAATAAGTGGTGATGCATTTAAGATAATCAATAATCTGTTAAATCTGTTACTTGACACAATTCTGCATCCAGACAAGATGGAAGTCCTTTTTGCTATTTATGAACAAGACATTAAGCGATAGAGTAATTAAAGATATAGTTGCATTGTGTTCTTAAAATCGGTGCAAAATCTAACACTTTATAATCCTAAGAAGTAGTCAGCAATTAGTAGGTTAAAGCATACCTTTTTGTCTTCTGACATAACAGAATCAGTTTACATAGATCTAGCAATGCTAAAACAGAAGGTTTAAGTTAAACTACAAGGAGACATTTTATTCTCACACGTAACCAGTCCTTTGTAATTTTGGGATAAAGAAAACCTTGTGTAGTACTAGAAAACTGTATGAAAACAGAGGAATGGTAGTAGTGTCACCCTCCTCCACTCTTCACACATTTTACAAACAAATTCAACTTGTAAAGATGCAAAAACACTTCAGTGGACCACAACAACTAGCTTTTCTTGAAGATTTACTTACTATTTTTTTCTTTTGAGATTTTAAATCTTCTAGTGCATCATCTAAAAGAAGGACATCATACATTAGTTTTACAATATAAATAAGAGAATTTCAGCACACTTTAAACATTGACTTCACACTGTGAGATCAGTAAAAATTATACACTGACCACTACCAACCCTATAACATGAGTAAAATTTGCATAAAATAACTAAAGTTTTTAGGTGAAAATAAATCATTTTAATCCTGAAACTGCTTATAAATTATACCCCACTGTTATCACTTCAGTTATAACTATTAAAAAGTTTTATGTACCATTTCTTCATTAAGCAAACCAATTCTAGACAGTGCCCTGCTTTGACCTTCATTAAAACTGGTACAACAATAGACCAAATTCACTTCATCTCATGAGTCAAACTATAGAAAAAAAGCTTGAGGTCTAAGTATTAATATATCTATTTGAGTACCAGATTTACCGACTTCAGTATTTCACGTAAGCCTCTTAACACATGCTAGTTTCAAATGCCAGGTCAATTCTGAGCTTCAAATCTCAATCTTTCACCCTTTCAATACTTTCAGACTACAGCAAAACCCCCAGTTTTGTAAGAAAAGCTACTAGGAGGTCATTTTACTACTAAATGTTAAGAGACTCTGTTACAACTAGTAAGCACAGCACCTAACCTCTTGTAAAAGGAAGGGAAAGAAGAAAGGTTAAATGCACATGGGATTTTCCTTTAAGTCGATGCTAGCAGTTCAGCACTCATAGAAAACTCACTGTAATAAACCATCACCTAATACAGAAGATATTCTCTTGATAAATCAGTTTTCTACTGCCTCCTTCACAGCAAGAAGAGTTTAACAAAAGATTTTACAACTTTTTCCCCTTCTCAGCTCTACTGGACACCAGCAGTTCGCTTCCTGTAAGATATAGCTTTTTTACCCATTTTTCAGTTTTTAAAAAAAGAAAAAGCTTCATAAAACTACAAGAAACAAAAACAAAACCCAAAGTAAATAAATATATATCAATAAAGATACAAAAAAGTATGTACATATGCTATACATACTTTAAAGTTACTTCAGGAACACTACTGTTACTTGAAATTAAGGGAACACGTAATTACTTGAACTTTTCCAGAATGCAGAAATCCATTGATAGAAAAAAACACTTTATTAAATGTACAAAATACTAATACTGGGCATGTACATATTTGAAAGTTTATGCAATGAAAGGGTAACTACAGGATTCCCTTATTAGTTAAGGCAAATGGGACATGAACAAGGCCATATTTAGCACTGGACTACAGAAGATAAACAAATCCAGGAATTGTGCATCTTCAAATTAATACGGTATCTTCCTGCACCAAATTTTACATTTGTATTAGAACACAACCTCTCATGTGGCCCCACACAGATTAACACCTTGAAATGCACTGCAATGCAGTATGGTATCATGCAGCCAAACAAATAGCACAATACAGTCAGCTGTTAACAGTTACTCAAGAAGCAGAAGCTGCTTTTGGTGCAGAAATGCCTAGAACATCTTCACACATAGCCTCCCACAAAGCAATGCAATCAGTTTAAAGTGTGGGCATTTGTTTCCAATCACTACCTCCCCTGTTCAACAAGAACCTCATGAAACACCTGCCCCTTCAAAGGTGGCCAAATGACAATTACTGCAAAGTGCTCAAGAAACCAATACATCTCATTTTAATTAAAACTACAGGAAAAAAAAAATCATACTAGAGAAGTCAATACCTGCAAGATACTCATTTATTTTCCCCACACTTTGGGACACATCAGCCTAAGTCTTCCTCAGGAGTTGTCTGCCTGACTCATCTTAAAAACTGAAATTCTGTAATCTCTCTACATCATCTTTTGCAGTGTTTCACCAGGAATTTTCTTCATTCAGAGCATGGTTCCCAAAACTGGCCTATGCTGGTCCAGCATAGAGCTTTATGGTATTAATCAATCCTCTCCAGTGAATCAATGTATTATGCTAACTTAGAATAAAATACTAGCTTTCAGCCACTCAGTTGCCAGTTTGCTCCCTCAGCTACGTTTTCCCCTACTTTCCTGCTCTAACTCTTGCACTGTGCATTTGATTTCTCTTTTCCAAATACAGGACTTGTATCTTTGAGGCAAAACACTTCATTTTTACCCGATCTCTGGAACAATGCAGAAATTCCTTTTGGCATGTTCTAACATATACTAAAACCTTTTATAGACAGGTTCAACAAAAGCACTAGACTTGCTTGTATGCTAAAGCAGCAATAAAGACATTTAAGCAAACTAGAAAAACAT
>VZTV01121308.1:0-10014 GCA_013400875.1 Anhinga rufa
GCACCGTAATAACAGTTTATTGTTTTTTAGTTAGGCTGTTAAGATTTTAATTACNTGAGGATGTAGCACTGGAGACCCTGCTGGGCATAGAAGGGTGTGTTCTTCAGTGGTTTTCTTCTTTGCTTGGAGGTCTCAAAAGATAGCTGTAGGCAATTACTTGCTTTGACAAATTCTACTTTTCTGGATTGCACCAAGTATTCCACTGTGCAGGCTTTTCAATATGTATTAAGGGGCTGTTTTGTCTGAAAATGTGGCTTTCTCTGCCAGAAGGTGGTAACATCTGCTTCTCTAAACTACGTTAAATTTGAAAAAAAAAAAGCCTATTACATTTGGTTTGTGCTGTCAGGACTTGACTGACTTTTTCACAGCCTAGTAGAGTAAAATCCACTATATTTAGTCTCTGTGAAAGCCAGTTTAGGCAAAAGAGAGAAAAATCTGCAAGTACTTCAGACTTTGAGATACTGTCCACAAAGCATTGCATTTAGGATAGGAAAGTGGACCAGCAGCTTCCCCTCCCACTCATACTTGGAGGCGGACATTGAGGGGATGCTTGAAAAGAGACATAGGCTTATTTTGTGCTCTACTAAAGCTGCAGTTAAGTTTTTCATGGTGTATTTCAACAGAGCTGATGACAATTTTGGCTGAAATCTGGCTGCAAACTTGTGTAAAGTGAAGCCGCAATGAGGTGATACAACTTACGTGGATGAAACCTTGTCACAATGAGCACAAATGATAAATGCATCGATAAGCTTTCAAGAACTTGAATCCAGCCATCAGCAGAAAAAAAAAAGCATAATTGGCTGAGTAACAAGTGTAATAGGTGCACGGCCAGGAATAGCGTACATCTGACTGACTTGTACTTGGTGTTTCTAGAACACCTACTTTTGAGGAGTTGCACAATTTCCCCATTTCCAGCTGCTAAACTCAGGATCTCCATCACTTTCAAGCTGATCTATGTTTGTAGAAACAAAACCAAACCCAGTGATTTTCTGGAGCAAATGTTGCTAGCTAAGGAACCTGGTGCATTCGCATCCATTTATGGCTGGATCTGGGGTGGCTGGTGTTTTTTCCTAAACCATCTTTTGATTACGTCCCAAGCATTTGCTTTGCTATAAAGGGATGTAATTGGCCTTATGGGACTGGAAGCAACACAGAAGTAGACACTACTTTTCAATGGCTGCAACTGTGCGCAAAATTTGAGGACACTGAGACTTGAGTTTTGACGCTTTGGGAAGGGTAGGGACTGTCAGTCATTATAGCCTGTAACCTGGTTACTTTGTAAGCTTAACGACTTTGTAAGGCATCAGGGCTGATTCTTACTAGGCTTTGCCTGAATTTGTCTTAGCCAGCCTAGAGCTTTAGTTTTGTTAGTTTAGCTGCAATAACAATTTTTTTAATGATGAACAGGCTACTGCCTAATTTCTTTTGCTTCTCTTGCTTCATTTTGTATAAGCTTGTGAAATTACCATAATTTTATGTAGATAATTGCAACAAGTCATTATTAGAATGAAACATTTATGGCTATAGCATAATGTAGTGTGGGGTAATGTAGGCATGGTATGACAGTAGAGGCCACCAAAGAAGTCACAAGATGTGGTGTAGAGGAGTAGAGGCATGAGGTGCTAATGGAAGGAGCAAAGGATAATGCTGGAGGCCTTAGGGTTATTGACAGCCGAGCTCAGATAGAACTGCAGAGCTGGACAAAACCAGTTTTAGTGGTAACAAAGAGAAAAGAAACAGGTATCAGACTTAACAAGAGAGCAAGTTTCTTACCTGTAGCAAATCTGGATGCAATATCAAATTTTGTTTCAGTGAAGAAAGATTAAAGTGTAAAATTGTGTTAGAAAATGTATAAAAATACTCAAATGTGTCCCTGGAGGGAGAAGGAAGAAACCATTGACAACATCCTCCTCAGTAAAGGGGAGGAAGAAACCCCATCATGAACATGTTGCTCCTCCTAGCAAAGGACTGGGGGTGCTAACAACTTGTTGCAAACTTGGTCACCCGTCCTCCCCCGACAGCTGATTCTTGAGGATGACTT
This sequence comes from Anhinga rufa, assembly GCA_013400875.1. Classification (NCBI taxonomy): domain Eukaryota; kingdom Metazoa; phylum Chordata; class Aves; order Suliformes; family Anhingidae; genus Anhinga; species Anhinga rufa. The sequence continues at coordinate 2,042 of VZTV01121308.1, forward strand.
ACTGTCACACTTGAGAGCCACAGGGGCAGGGTAAGGGAGAGCATAACACCAGAGAACCCTTTTGCATAGCGATCTTTGACTGCATTACTGAGCTGTGCATTATATTTTTTAGATAACTTGGACTCCAAAGGTTACTATCACTGTAACTGCACCGTAATAACAGTTTATTGTTTTTTAGTTAGGCTGTTAAGATTTTAATAACTGTAACAATAAATTCTTGGCTTCTCAAATAAAGCATTTCCCCTTTTGCCCATAATAAGACTTTGAATGTAATAACTTGTCACGTAGGTGCTACAAGGATTGAAGAATGACGAGTGTGTTCACAGAGAACAAAGGACTGTGCTGATGCACTGAAAAGTCACACAGAGGAACAGACAAAGCCAGAAAGATCTTCATCCCTATGACTAATGGTAGAATACTTGCACTGTATTACTTATGTTATTTTAGCAATCTCCTGAGAAACCCAGTGGGAGGCGATCCTGGTGATGTATGAAAGAAGCCAGGAAAAAAAAAAAATAACTGCTGTCTGAAAGAATTTTCCTGTGCTAGGTAAAGTAGGGATATGATGAGGGGGAAAAAATTTTCAGTTGAGATAGCTTGCATAATTCATGCCAATTTCTGCTCTTAATTTAGTTCACAGTTGATTTGCTTCATACCGTTTGCAGGGAGGGGAAGCACTAAAGGTCTGATTCTTTAATGTTCCCAGTATATTCTTGGTAAGTTTTTTTTCCAGCTGGGTAATTTCAACAATGTGATGGAATTGGGAAATTGCCATGAAGCTGGCACCAACTAGAGCCAGCTACAAATTTAATCAAGGCCAACTGACGATTAGGTACAACACTGTAATAAGAAAGTAAGGAGATGTGAAGGAGACTAGATCCAGCACAGTCCGTGTTGTTTCTGACCTCCTTGAGAAGTACTCCAAATCCAGACAATGCATCTTTCTCATGAAAGCACTATTGTAAACACCTGCCAGTATCCATGGTATTTTAGGACTATTTAAGTCATACACATCTGTCTTTACCGGGTGCTGGCACCTGAAATTACTGAGCAAACAATTATGTAAAACAATTTATAGCTACATATAGTGATGATTCCTAAGCAGCAATCAAAGCCTGTTGTTACCTGAATGTAGTGTAATGCCTTAAGGTTTCTCAGAGAAGCTAGTTGTAAGCTATATAGCTTTACTGGCTTTCTCCAGGACACTTAACAGAAACCGATGATTGTTACTTAAGGCCAAAGGAGGTGAAAGGTTGCTTATTTAGCTTGCAAATATTTGGAAACTATTTAGTCCTTATATTCTCAATATCTGATCTTGAATTTGAGGAATGTTTAATCCACAGAATATAAACTTAAAAAAAGAACAACAACAAAAGCCTCAAACAGGGCAAAAGTAAACAACTAAACATAAGTAACCTGAAGACTGATGAGAATGTATTTGCTGGTAAGTGAAAAAGGTAAATTTGGGACTGTAACTTGCATAAACACTTGGACACTTTCTTGCTGTTTGTAGTTAAATGAAATATATTTCATATTGTGTCTCTAAAAGTCGTAGCAGTTTTAAAGTGTCAAACTATAAAACTAAGATTTTTTTTTTTCCCTCAAGGTAACATGGAGGAAGAAAGCTTTTTTGTGTGTGCATAATAATTTCAGTTTCTTCTGAAACAAATATTAGGGTGTGAAAAAATCGTTAAATTATTTGATTTGCTCAATCTGCATTTTCTGTTTTCATCCCAGGAAAATATTGTCCATGTTACCAGTGGCAGGAATCACATGGCAGCGCAGTAGTGTTCACAGCTTCAAGCTTTCAGTAAAGGTTAGCAAAACTAGAGGCATAACATCAAGCTGTGACCTAGCTGCCAAACAAGAAGAGAAATGGGGTTGGAAATAGTACAGAAAAATCCCGTGGCTCTTCCACAGCATGCCAGTGCAGAGGGAACAAGTTTAGATCATGTTCTTCCTGAGCATTGCTTCAGACCTCACCTTGGTGCTGGCCTTGGAGGCTCGCGCTCAGGACACTGGTGGTCTCTTCTTGAGCAGCACGTTGGGCAGGATGTAAAAGACCCAACTGCTATGCCTGAACAAGCAACGTGTGCAGCTGGGAGTGACTTGGAGGGCAGCGCTCAGATGTCCTGCGATGGGCAGTGGCTTGGTTTCAGGGATGTGTGGCAGGCTGAGGCAGGATAAATCCTATGCCACAATGCTGCAGGCAGTGTCCCTTGGCCTTTCCTATGGTATTGTCTTAAGCCAGGAGCCCTTAGCACATAGGAAGGATGAGATGTGGGAGGAGGGACTTGGTGCAGCAACTCCAAGTACTGAGCTGGGTCTGTCTCTTTGGGGAGCTGGTGGGAGCAAGGCCAAGAGCCCCTCCTGGCTGTAGTGGCAGCCCAGAGCTTGGGGCAGGGCAGGGAGATGCCAGGAGCATCATTTCCCCCAGGATGGGGGATGCCAGTGTCCCTCAGGAGGGCTGGGGGCGTTCTGATGTGCTTCTGAACACTGAGCCTGCAAAAAGGAGCGACTCTGGATCAAATACAACACTTGCATTGCTGGCGCACATGGAAATAGCGGTGATTCGTGCAAAGACCCTTGTGCTGTGATAGAGTTCTGCATCATGCAGCCCCCAGCACCCTGCATGCCAGGGTGACCTGGGCTCCACAGGCACAACAGAAAACAACACTTCAGGCTCTGTTCTTGGAGCAGGAGGGCTGCTAGAATATAAGCTTTCCTCTTTGCCTACAAAGCAGGCATTTACCTGAGGCACAAAGGAATTGATCTGATCTAGCAGCAGGCACTGGCACATCCTTGTTCAGCATGTGTGGAATAGGGTCAGACAGAGTCACTTCACCGACTGGTAACAACACAGAAAATACCGATTTGCCTTATACTGAGCTCCATGACATGGGGAGTTGTATATTTTTGGGATTGGGTTGGGGTGTTTTTATCCCTAATGCAGAGCTGGATTCTCAGGCTGAAGCTGTGAGGTAAGTGAAATGAAGCACTGACCTCAGAGTCTGGGGTGAGGTGATCTGCAGAGTGGCCTCCTCATGAATTTTCTTTAATCTAGAAAAGAACTTTTGCCTTCCAGTGATGCATCTGTTTTGCTTTCCAAAGTTGACAGCCCTGCTGATCGAGTGCGTTATTTGGTGCTACAGGAATGCAGTTTAAGAGAAAAGGGACCTTATAAATGATTATTAATCCCTCAGCATCCACAGGTGCAGGTAGGTGGTAATTTGGTCTCCTTCACTGCATGAATTATTCACAGATTTTTTTGAATTCATAGGTAGACATTGAATGATTGAAACAAACATAAAAACCAAGAAACAAAAAACCTGCCTCTGCTCCAAAGTGAAAAGTCAGTACATATTCTCAAAATTATTTTGGGGTTTATATCTTAAAGCTTTGGGTCGTGATAATCTGTCTCGTGAATTTGAGCAAGGGAAAGGAGTTTAATGTGATGGAGAAACATTTATGAAAAATGTAAAGGAAAATTTAGCAGGAATAAATGAACTTGGTACTACTTGGAGGCTGGTCTGACATAAGTATATATTCCTCCTGCAGACAGTTTGTTGGAGAGAGTCTATTTTAGAGGGAGGTGGTTAGACATAAAGTATAGCGTTAAGTCTTCAGCCTCGGAGGTATCATCAATTTATTTGGAAATTATGACTGATTATGTTCTAATGATGTTTTGGAAGACAGAAAATGAAGTGCATTCTGCTATGTGGATGATCCCTTGGCTTTAAATTCCAGTAGATGACAGTTACTGGGCACATCGGTGAGGGGACAGAGGGAAAGTGGCACGCTGTGCCAGTGTAATCCCTGTGAGGCTGTGTCATCTGTTTGAGTTCAGCAGCAAATTCTGCAAGAAGCCAGAGGAAGGGGTAACTAAGGGGTGGGTGGGAATAGATTAACAGAAATGCCTTCATTGTTCTTTATAGAAGTAGCTTTGGTATTTTCAAATCTCCTGGTCTTCTGCTGAGAAGCTGGATCATGTGAGGTAACTGTTCTGCTCTTTGTCCATTTTTTGTGATTCATTCCTACTGGTCTGTGATACAGAGGTAGTTTGGTTATCGACAGTTCAATTGCTGCTTCGCCAGCAATTACTGTTGTGTTGTTATAATGGAATCCTCTTTGCTTAGCAGCTCTGTGGCTGCTCCTCTTTCCCACCTCATTTTCTGAAGATAGATGCCAAATAAGCAATAGCCTTGATTCCTGGAGACCTTTGGGGATGTGTTAAATCAGAGATATGTTTGAAGACAGGGATTTTCTTTCAAAATAGTTGCTGAACACAGCATTATAAATCAGTTGTACATCTTATAACTCCACCCCAACAGTGTGACAACCAGTGGGAACAAAATTTGGGAAGTCTTCCCTGTTGGAAGTCATCTCCCTCCAATACAAAGAGATAGAATTAATGAAACAGCTTGTTGAAATACTGAGAGTCCTTTCATAGTGTGAGGATAAGAGCTTTTTACTCTCAGGTTGCACAGCTGTCGTGTCTTCACTTACACTAACTGCAACCAAGGTGCAATACTCAATAGTGTAACCCGAAGTATTATCTATAAAGATGTTTGATGTTAGCTCATTCCTCCGCTTACTCTGCAACGAGAGTACTATATCCAGATTTGAACAATGTACTTTCAGAAAAAGAAGGATCGTCGAAGGGAGCCTTGAGGAAGAAAATGAGGGGACAAGGTCTGGAAAACTTGCGGTCACCCACAAACACCTCAAAGCATAGACTGACAGGGAATGTAATAGTTGTCTTCAAATGCTTAATGCCATATGAAGGACTATATAATTTTTTTTCTTCATGTCCTTGGTGGATAAGCAGGAACATATACTGCAACACAGGAGATTCAGGATGGACTAGAGTAAACCTTGCTAACGATAAAGACAGAAAAGCCTCAGCGGAAGTGGCATGCAGTGGCACAACTGTGGAGTCTACATTAATGAAAGTTAAAAAACAAGCCAGGAAGGAGTCTGTCTGGAATAGCTATAATCAATTGGTGTTAACTCTGCCTTGCTGCATTCAGTACCTTCTTAAAATTTGATATGATATTTCTGTGTTATATATAATGTATTTTTCTTTTACTTTGTTAGTAGATTGTGTGTGTTCAGTTAGTCATTTGTCAGCAAATTACCCTTCCATGTTCTGTTAGTAATGCTATTATGCAGCTCTAATATGTGAAGGCCATAATGCATACTGGGAGTTTTAGCAGGCTTTTGTAGGAAGTCCTCATGCTAACAAGCCTACAGCCCGAATAATAATCAGGTGAAAAAAGTGACACAGTATAATTTTTGCAGAAGGCCATGTTTTCCTTAAAAAGATGTGACCTTAAAGATGTCTTTTGAGTCCAGGCATGAATTTGCTGTTTATGAGTGGAAGGCACTTCTAGCGAGGCTGGAGATGGCAGGTTTTACAGGGTTTCTTTCTGTTTAGTGATGGATTATAGTTTAAATATCTTAGCAAATTGGAGCTCAGAAATTATCTGTTGAGAGAGATGAGAGAAAGGAGGTTTTGCTTGTAGCGTGTGAGAAAGAACAATGCAGCTCACCATATGGGCTTTGTGCTTACACGGGGTTTGGCTCTGTGCGGGACATCATTCTCCAGCCTGTCAAAGCTCAGCATACAGCAGAAAGTTCTGATGTAACTGGTATTCTTTTTACGAGCAATTCATTTGTCTGGAGCGTGAGCCTTTACACCTGGCCGACAGGAAAATACTCTATAGAGAGCTGACTGGCAGACAAACAGCACTGGAGTTTTAAGTATTTCTGATATCTCTGAAGGATTTGGGTTTCCTTTAGAATACCTTAATTACAAAAGCTATGCTTTTAGGATTGCTTTTAATTAAATACACTTGTTTAGTTTCTTCCTGGCATGTGGATTTCCCAATTCCAGCCAACACTGGCTAGCCAGAGGAGTTCCCTGCAGACTGAAAATCATTTAGATAGTTTATTTTATTTATGTGCTTAACTCTTTGTACATACTAAAGTATGTATCAGCTGATTGATTTGAATCTATCAAATGGAGGTATCAAATGTAGTTGGACTTGATGATCCTTATGGGTCCCTTCCAACTAGAGGTATTCTATGATTTTATCTTCTGTATCGAAAGGTCAATAACAAGGATGACACTCAGAAGCTGGGCTCCCAGCTCCTCCTCTTAAATGCTCTTTCACTGCTTGAGATTCCAGCTCAGAAAGATGGGGGTGAAAATTAAGACAACCTTTACAGGAAGTATTTGCCTAATTTGCAAACCCTTACAGTGCTGCCGAAACAGCACTTACAGGAGGGTCAAGAAATACAGCCTGTACCTGAGACAAACACTGCAGCTAGAATCAAATGCTCATGGTGCCTTCCCTTGGCACAGCTTCCTCTGTTCTGGCCCAAATGTCTGATGAACAAATGTCTCTAATCCCAGGGGGGAAATTTTCATCCCATCTGGTGCAGCTCCACAGCATTAATTGTGAAACAGGGGAGTAAAGGTTGCTGAGTAGGAATGACTTTGCCCATGGAACTTTGTTATTACTCAGTTTACTTGTCTTGCTGCACCTTTAACAACGCCTAACCTCTGAAACATGTTTTTACAAAGCCCTCTATGGAGGAAGAAAAAAAACATATGGCTTTGAACAAATGTCTTGTCCTAAAATGGAGATGGAAGATGGAAGCATGTCTGCTTCTTGTTTTGATCCCATTTCCTGGCCAGTTTAGAGGTTGCATGCAGTGCTGATGGATATGCTGTTTTAAGTCCATCTTAGCAGGGGAAAGATAATGATAGTTTTGTCTACTTATCAATACATTGCTGATGAAAGAAATATTTGTCTTTCATGGTTGGACATGCATGCTGAAGCCTTGGCTAAAAGCTTTTTGTTCTTGCTTTAAGCATGGTGAAGGGAACAGAAGATGGGAAAAATAAAGTAGGTTTGATTGCAGCAGAGTTGTGTGGTTTTATTGCTTTGATTTTTTTTTTCCCCCACAAATTGGCCAAAATGAAAATGAAAACTGACTGTTGTTTTCTAATGTGGTCAGTAAATCTGCAAGAAATTTTTTGAAGTTTCAGATTTTGAGTAATGGATGCACACGGAAGCCTTGGGGTCAGTCATTCTTGTGTGATATTTCCTCTCTCCAATTCTGCAATGAAAAATAGTAATAAAAAATAAAAATCCAGAATTCAGTGCTGCTTCAGAGGCTTTTCCTTTAGCTCTGAATAGAGTACTAACTGTAGAGATTTGACAGCTCTTAGACATTCATCAATTTTACTTGCTCTTACTTTAGATGTTTAATTTAGTTGCAAAATAATTCTTCTTGAATTTTTATTGTAATAATTGCTGTTAATAACCCGCCAAGGTGGTTGTCCTTTGGCATTACATCAGGGCAAAGATGATAGTAAGATAGCTCTTGTCTGAAGACTTAGAAATATAGAGAACATCAGGGGTTTGGGGGCAGATGGGGTGGTGGCGAGGAAGAGAAATACTAGAAACAAGACATCATGACAGGCATCTTGGGGTGTTTGCAGTTGGGATTTATGCAATAGGGTTATGCAATTTGGCTGTACTCCTTTATAGAGGAAGAAGACAAGGTGTCAGATGCAAAAGAAATAATAGAGAGGATGAGGAAGATGAAGGCAGAAGAGTGTGAAATGACAGGCGGTTGGGAATACTTTGGAAGAAGAACAAAGCCATGTACTGAGAGTGATAACAACTGTGGCTCATGTGACAGCAAAGCTAAAAGTGTTTTTCCATAGGTAGGCTGTCGACTTCAGCTAGATGAATAAATCATCTTCATTAAGGTGAGATGCTCCATACGGTGAAATGGGCTTCGTGAAGCAGTAAGTCTAAGAGTAGCTATCTCCCTACACAGAATCCAGGTGAATTACTCAGGTCACAGAAATTAGTGCTTCTCAGTGCCTCTGGGACCTGACAGGACTGACCCTACCTTATGTTAGGAAGAGTTAAAAGAGGGTGAGACTTTTAGCA
>VZTV01121317.1:0-22174 GCA_013400875.1 Anhinga rufa
CCAACCTCCTGCTTAAAGGAGGGGCTGAGATCCGGCACAGATGCTTGGGGCTTTAGCCAGCTGGGTCTGAAAAACTTTAAAGGACAGAGCCTGCATGAACTCTGGGTGAGCTATTCCCATGCTTGGCTGTTCTCGTGGTGAAAATAGTCTCTTCTTATCCATTCTGAGCCTCTCTTCTTTAAACTGATGGCTCTCGTGCCCTGCCCTGCACCACTGTGAAAGGCCTGGCTCTGTCTCAGTGGCCAAGCAGCTGGAGCTGCTTCCTCCTAAGGCTGAACCAGCCCTGGTCCCTCAGACTCTTCTCACAGGACAAGTGCTCCAGCCTCAACCACCCTGGGGTCCCTTTTCTGCACTTGCTCCAGTTTGTTGATATCTTCCCTGTGTTGGGAGGTCCCAACATTAGAACACCTATGTGCGATCTAATCTATATGTCATATAGATTATGTCCCCTATATCTATGTCTATGTATAGGGGAATAATCACTTAACTCAATATTGTGTTAGTGCAGCCCAGGGTGGTGCTGTTAGGCATCTTTGCTGCTGGGGTGTGCTGTTGGCTCACGCTCAGGACTTGTAATCTGCCTACCCGTGGCTCCCAGGGCCTTTCAGCACAGCTAATCTCCAGCCTGTAGTATTGCAAGGACCCTATATTTTAGGTGCGGGGTGGAGAAAAGTTGGTGTGACAGCTTTGAGGACCCAGCTACTCCATGAGTTTTCCACGTGTCATAAAAACAAAACCTGGAAGTTTTGAGACGCTAGGGAAAGTATTTTGAGTGGTATTTATTGATGGCATGTTGGAGAAGGGGATGAGAAGTTTGAATAGCTGAACAGTAATGGGTGTTTGAGATAAACAGTATTACGTATGCCACATTATAACATGCAGCTGCCTGCTTTGCAACAATGATACTACTGCTTTTCTCCTTTTGTATGTGGTCCAGAGAACATAAAAGTATTAGCAAAATCAGTTACATGATTGCCTAGATCTAGCGGAGGGTCTGAATACTGTACTGTATTAGGAGAGTACTTCCAAGGATTTAAGCATCTTTTGTGGCCAGACAATCTTCTAGATGTGTTTCCTTGCAATTGTAGGCATTGGTTCCAAAACTGATAAATATCTCCATTTGTAGATGCTCTTTCAAAAACAATAAAAATTATTGTCTCCTTTCTTAGCCCACTTGCTGAGCCAAGAACAAGATACACTCTGAATCAGTAGGTAAAATTCCCTTTCTCCCCCACTAGATACAAATTTCCTGTTGGTTCTCACGTTGCCTTGTATTTTTATCTCTCTTTATTTTCAAAATGGTGATTAATCGACCTATAGCTTTTAATATTCAAAGCTGCATGACTTTTTCTCATTATGCAATCAGTAAAATTAATGAACGACAGCTCTGCACCACCAGGAGGCCTAACTGAATAGCAAAGGGACTATAGAAACAGGTTATTTGTGGGTCACTGTCAGGATGGATTTAATTTTATTGCACAGAATAATTCTTCTAGTATAGAAAAATGTTTAGTGAATATTCTCATGTTAATGAAAACTTAAATTTATGCTACTTCATATTTGGCATCACTTCAAAACATCAGTGCTGCACTTTGTTAATTTACTTTTGAATTCATTTCAGCGTATAATAACAAGAAGGGAGAAATGACAGAAACTTGAAATCTTGAAGAGTGAAACTGATGGCTCTTAGAAACAGCAGATCAGTTTGGATTAGGCTATGGATCCAGGATATTCAGTGGAAATACTTCATTTGTCTCCTGTGGGATTTGCAGCAAGCCTTAAGTCATGATACACAGTCCACAGTTTCATCCCGCTTTAGTTGAATCCAGGGCTGATTCCTAGAGGGATGGAAATGATAATTTTCCTCAGCATGTCTCTGTAGCAACTTCAAGTTAAGGTCCGCAGTTAGCGAAAAAAGAACGTGGATGGTGCTTGCATGTTCACATATACAGTTCAAAATGTGTGACCCTAGACACGTAAAGTAGAAATTCTGTATTGAGCACAGCTGAAATTAACCTTATGTATTATCATCATTATTTTGCCTTCTGCCATATGACAGAAGGTAACACTCTGTTCCCATGTGTTGGAACCATTACTCACCACAGATGTACATAGATGAAGGGTGATGTGATATAAGATGCCAACTCCAGATGGAAGCCAAATTGTTCATCAGATTTATCAGAGCCCGCATGGTGTCTGCTGAGTTTGCTACTCTGACTGTGGGTTAGATTAACATAGTTTCTGATGGTAAGAATGGTATAATGATAATATCAGAAAAGTGGTCTAAGAGGTAGGGAAGTACTATTCAGGTTACCTGGGGAATATTTTAGTATAAAAAAACGCAGCTTGTAAAGGTGAAGAAGAGATACTTCTTAGGATAGCCTGGGAAGAAAGGAAAAATCTTAAGGAACTGCTGAGAAATCACTATGCTTGCAGTGCTCTCTGTGGGAGTTAGCTGATTAAAAACAAGAGAACGTAACTATCCTTGGATCTCTGCCATACCCCAAAGGAAAAACTAACAAAATAACAAAGTGGACCTTTTTTATGGGATGAGAATCTACTTCCTCTGCACAGAAGCAGATGTCCTTGCTGGTGAAACAAGAATAAATTAGACGCTATGTAAAACTCTAAACAAAATGAATTGCTAGTGGGAGATTTAAGATTATTTATGCTGGAAGGGATTACATTGAAAGTTCAGTTCATGGGAGGGACATTTGGAGCTGTGTGGGGGTGATTTTAAGGAGTGGGAATGACTAGAAGAGATAGGGAATAAAGAGATAATTATACAAAAAGTGAAAAGAATAATATTCCTACAGTCATGTACTTTGTGGTCAGTAAAATTAGTTCTTTAGATCTAGTTATGCCTGGGAACCAAGTGCAATCAGATATTTGAATACTAGTAATACTGATCTGCCAAGAAAACCCTCAACCATTTAGTATCTTGCGGGTAAATAACACCTAACCTCAGAGGCCTTAAAGTGCTCTCATCCTGCTCTAATGCTGATCTTTTCCTTACAAAATAGCATATCATCAGACAGAAGCAAGGAACTGTGATGGCTTCCATTTTTTAAGTTCCTTTTGAAACACAATGCTATATACATCTTTTTAATGTCTCATGTTCTCTTAAACCTTACAAATCTGTTACTTAAAGGCCTCAGTCTTAACAAAAAATTGTCAGACTTAAAATTTCTTGTTTCCATTACTCACTGAGGGATTAAATTTTTTCAGGATGGCACTCAGAGTGATGAAAACAAATTAATAGTGGCTGTGAGTTTGGAGTTTGAAAACTAGTAAGTATTATCTCCTACTGTTTCTCAGCAAACAAAAACTATAGAAAATCTCTGCTAAAGCTAGAGCTAAGGGAACAATGTGTGTAAGGTTTTTTATCTTTTTCTTCCTTTTTTTTTAAATGTTTGGTCACTGAACCAAAAAACTGGAAAAAGCTGTTCAGGTCAAGCCGAATCAGAACTTTTTAATGAAATGAACACACTTATTTGGGTCAATTAGATGTTTTATATAATCTGACATGGAACTTCAAATTTTCAAATTAGTTAACCTTCTAGAATTTTTATTCTTATAAATTCATTTTTTAAATTAAAAGAGCCATTTTGAAATATAACTTTTAACATTTTCTTTATGAAAAATATCATAACATAAATTCTGGACATCCATGACTGACACCTTTCCCTCATCTTGTCTTTAGTGCAAGCTGCCATAGAATTTGAACAGATTTATTTTTTTCCTGTTGCAAGCTGATCTTTAGGGAAAAAAAAAGCAGCTTCGATTGACAGCTTGATCCAATGTAAAATGAGGTGATTCAAATTCAGTGGTCCGTGTTTGGGATGGAGAACATCTGATCTCCTTATGTAGCTATTCCTTTACTAGTCAATGTAAAACACAAAAGTAATCTAAAAAACTGCAACACAGGACATTTTCTTCTTGGAAGAGAAGGGATTGTGCATCCTCCTGTTCAGCCAGAAAACCTCATAGCCTGGTGGCTAAACATGTTTCTTGGTATTTAGGAATCTGGTCAGCTTTTAAAATAAGTGATCCGGATCTTCTGCTTTTACTTTCGGCAGCATTTTAAAGTAAGACTGAACTGGGCTCTGGGTTTTAAAGCAATTAATATGATTACCTCCACTTTACAGAGTATTATGAGGGCTTTTGTCCCTCTGACTCAGGGCTGTGTAGGCTGTGTGGATAGGGGCAAGGTCTCTCCACAGCCTCCTCCAGCGACTAGGCTAGCAGTCTAGTGGCTCCTTCCACAGGCAAAGCATGTTTTAGATCCAGTCCTGGCACATGAAAAATTTTTCAGGACTGCTGTTTGGAGAGTGTTTGTCACTGAACACTAGATTTTAGATTCCACCCAAAAGGCCAAATAATTAAATGCACAGAAGGCTGAACGCAGTCCTGAACTTGTAGGTGCAATCATTCATTGGATGCACTCATTCATTGGATCTAAGTTCTTGTCTTCACTAGTCTACTTTGCAAATTGTCAGTCACTTAAAAGCTAGTAAATATGAAAGTTAAGACAAAATACCAAAACTTCTGTCACTCTCAATAAAGGACAAAACACTCATTCTCATCTCTCTTGTTGAGAAATTCCAGTGATAGGGCAAACTGTAGGAATGGTGTTTTCTCTAGCCCTTCTGCTTCCTCAGTAGCCCTTACATAAAATCAGAACCATTTTGCTGTATATAAAATTGGAACCATTTTTCTAAGTTTCACACGATCTTTTAAAATGAAAAAAAAATATATTGTTCTTGGCCTTTCACTTATTTTTGAAATATCTCTAGAAAAAATAAAAGACACTGTGTCATCATTTATAATTTCAGAAGTTGCTTAATTTTGCCACCCTTCTTATAAAATTAAGAGCTCCTCCTATAAAATGTTCCCTACAGAGCATACTCAATAAAAGTAAATGAATTGTTTACAGAAGAAAACCACTAATTAAACTAGTTCAATTTAATTAATCAGTGGGAGAGGAAAATACTGAAATATTAAGCATAAATTTCCTATCTCTGCCCACCCAGATTCAACAGTGAAGTTCTGACTTATTCATAGACCCAACTTGCTCAGTTCTATGTATTGTGGCTTTTTCTTTCGCAGTACTACATATGCAGAGAATATATGTTCTCATTTAAATCAACCTTAGAAAATAAGTAATGTATTTTCATATAAAAGGGAAGAATAAAATAATCTATTGTGGTTAATTCCATATGGTTCCTGTTATTTTTTCATACAAGACAGTAGAGTTAGGAGAAGTTACAGGTTTGGTCAATCTGACCTTCAGAGGTCCTTGGAGTGAATGACTTGTCTGCAATAAAAAAATACAAAATGCAATGCAAAAATACAAAATGAAAACAAGATGTTGTGGTATAATGTCCATGAGGACAAACTATTCCAGACAAATTATATTCAGTGAAGTAGTGCTAAGAAGGAAGGTAACTGTTAATATTATAAAAAATACATCTATGCTGGACTGTTACTAACCAGGCCAAACTATTCCAGCAGAGGCCATTTTCCATCTTTCTATAGCCTACGCTTAAGTTAACAGGTTTATATTGTCTCAAGTGTAGTAAGAATTGCCAACACAGCGTGGAAATGAGCTACCTCATAGACGGGACCTGTTAGAAAATTGATGTAGGGCTTAATGATATGGAAATGGGTACCAAGGATTGGATTACCCAGGAACGGATTTACCTTAATTGCAATGTTTGAGGTCTCATTTGAAAGCTTCCAAAATTCAGATGAGTTTTCATCAAGCCTCCTTGTTTGAGCATCTGTGCAATAAAGACTCTGCCTTAGAATTTATTTAAGAACCTAGCTGATGGTGTTGAGGACAATAATCTAAGTTTCAAACTGCTGTCTGACAGCCAAAAGAAGTGAAAAGCAGTCACAGCTTACTGAAGAGAACATCAGCCAGTAATTATGGGTCTGAGAATATCCAAAGATTAGATTATTTGGGATCTGTAAGCAGCTTTAACTTTTGGATACTATTTGATCACTGTTACACTGCTACTTTTTTTGTCAACAAAGTGGATGATGCGTCTGAAAGAGAGAACACAGCTTTGTATGGACCAATGTATGGAAGACAGCACTTACAGTTAATGCAAATAAATTAAAAGATTACTTTTTTTAAAAAATATGCAAAATAAACTGTAATTTCCAGTAATTATGTTGAGGTAGAAAGGAGGAATGTGCTCCATTTAGAAAGTGAAAGCTGAAGTGACACTGCTCAGTAGATGTCATGTCCTACCCAGTTGGTGTAGAGATGTGCAATATACACGTTATAATGGGCAGAGCAGGTTAGTTTTTACTCGTTGCAGCATCACTGAGCCCTCAGATTTCCAGCAGTCAGTGTTACAAGACGTCCTCTGACAGAAGACAGAAATGCTCCTTGCCTGCGGAACCTGATGTGCTTCTCCTACCCGAGACATTCAGAAGAGTGTTTTAGCAAACTGCAAAAAAGAAGGGAGCAAAGAAGCAGAGGAAGAATAACAGAAATAACAGAAAAGAGGATCATAGAATCATATAATCACAGAATGGTTTGGGTTGGAAGGGACCCCCAGAGCCCATCCAGTCCAACCCCCTGCAGTGAGCAGGGACATCCCCAGCTAGAGCAGGGTGCTCAGAGCCCCGTCCAGCCTGACCTGGGATGTCTCCAGGGATGGGGCATCGACCACCTCTCTGGGCAGCCTGGGCCAGGGTCTCACCACCCTCAGTGTAATAAATGTCTTCCTTCTATCCAGTCTAAACCTCCCCTCCTTTAGTTTAAAACCGTTACCCCTTGTCCTGTCACAACAGGCCTTGTTAAAGAGATCATCCCCATCCTTCCTACAGTCCCCCTTTAAGCACTGGCAGGCCGCAATAAGGTCTCCCCGCAGCCTTCTCTTCTCCAGGCTGAACAACCCCAGCTCTCTCAGCCTGTCTCCATAGCAGAGGTGCTCCAGCCCCTGATCACCTCCGTGGCCTCCTCTGGCCCCGCTCCAGCAGGCCCATGTCCTGTCTGTGCAGTGAGAAACTCCTAGCCACATGAAACTATGCAAGCTGAAAGTTTAATAGACAAACAAAGGTACGATACAAATCCAAATTTATATAGGCTAGGATAGATTCTGTTATGACTTTCAGTAATGATAATAACGGGGCTGCAACCTCCATGTGGGGAAATCCTGACACTACTGAAAACAGGAAACTGAACTGAGAAAGGGAAGTAAGGAGGGAGTTTTAGAAGAACGATCCTCTAACCCCCCCATTTCATATTCCTTATCCTTCCGCTTCCAGATGTTGGAGGAAGTAGGCTCGATGTATCTGGTCTGCCTCAGTTAAGCAGTTTAACAGTAAACTGAGTTTTCTGTTATGATGTGTACTCAGGCCTATTTTTATCCTAGCATCTTTGTGAGGCTGCATCCCTCATAATGCAGTACAACCCCCCCTTTCATCATAAAGGAGGGTATACATTTAACAGATGTAGGCTCCTCAGGAACTTATTTTAAGGTAAAAATGGGGAATTTAGGCTTCTGTAAGGTAGCATATATTAAAAAAAGCAGCTTTGAGTTGAACTGGCTTGAACTGAGTGCTTTGTTTTAACAAATAAAAGAGAAGCAGCTATTTAAAAATACATCATGTTTACAAATGTGTAAATATACAATGTTTATTTGTTTTGGTGCTGTTAAAATAAATTGGTACTGGATTAGTAAACTGGAACTGGAATTTGATTACTGTATAGGATCTAATGACATCTTTAATATTAATGGGTAATTTAGGAATAGAATTTAGAGTTGCTTAGACAGACTCTGCTCACCTATTTTGGAACTTTCACAGTAAAACCGTTAAATACATACATGGGTTCTTACACTGACAAGAAGGATTTTTTTCATAGAGGGGCCCTGGACTGTGGCTTTACACTTCATAGGTTTGATGCCTTATTTTTCAAAGAGTCAATTCATAGAAGTTCTATATTTTTTATGGTAATACTAGCAGGATCTCGGTACCTCAGTTTGCTCTTTGTAAAATATGTGTGTTGGGTGGCAGGAAGTTCTCAAGCCAGAGATTGTAAAATCCCAGATATTACAGTTTCCTGGTTTTGGCTGCGTCTGAGCTCTGTTGTTCCTGATGACAGTTAATAATTCAATGTTCATTGTATGCTGTTAGTTGATAAGCGCAGATATCTCTTCTGTTGACAGAAAGTGAGAATTCCTTGTATAAGTCCACCTGACATAAGATTTTCCCAGACATTTGAATGAATAAATGTGATTCCATTTTTCATAAAAAGTGAATAATAATTTTGGACGGCAATTCAGTTTTAGCAGCATGTTGACGTATGCCTTCCTACCTCTAGGCCAGCTATAATAACAGCTAAGAGGAGCTTTTGGCTTCTGCTCAATTTTAGCATGCATTATCAAGGCCATTATAGGGAGGTTGTTTCTCCTTCTGCCATCAAGAATCTGAGCAACAATATAACCAATGACTAATGCAAGAGGACAATTACTGGTTTCATCAGCTGTCAATTGAAGCCATATGGTCTAGACACTAGAGAGGTGCTAAGTGATGCACTAGTAATTCAGATGCAGACGAAACCTCTTTTATGGTATAACCTTCATGCAGGGAAATTATACTTGTTTTACAATTAATCAACACATTCATGTGTGGATGAATGACTTTTCTGGGGTAAAGGTTAATATATCAAGTTTTTCACTCCCAGTAATAAACTAATCTTAACATATTACTCTTTTAGTGTGTATTTTTAAACTTGCCTGCTTCTTAGTATAATAGAATATGAGACAGAGTTTAGTCTTTGTAAGTAAGTAAGAAAAAAAAAATGAACAAATGCTAGTCAGATCAGAGTTACTGGCTGCTTTTGAAGACAGGACGACATAGTAGTGTGGTTTGAATGGTTTCATATTCTTTCTGCCTGACAATAAAGTCCTTGATATTTACTCAGGATAATAAAGATCCATATTGCCTTGAAGTTTGTTAATTGCCAAATAGTAACTACTGGAGAGAAAACGGAACCAGTAGTTAAGGGCAGAGTTTTCATTGGCATAAGCAGTACTGGAGGAAATTTTTCATTTACTCCTTTACTTGAAAATGGTACTTTGCAACAAACCCAACTGTATCCCAACCACCTTCGTATCCTCTAATGGGAAGTTTTCAGTGTGAACGTTTAAGTTATGCTCATTCCCTGCACGGTGCCTCAATGCAGATTTTTAATGCAATGGTAAAGAATTCTGTCCAGGCCAGTGTAGTTTTATCTATTTGTGTTTTCAACATGCGTTTAACTGTCAGAGGGTATACACACTCACACAGCTGGTGTGTGGGTTAGGATAAAACAAGATAAAGAGCTTTTGCTGTAGCAGCCAAAAGCAAAGGGGAGCCTGAGCCCTCCAAGGGGGGTGCTCAGAGAAAAGCCTTTCCTTTCCATTTAGTAGGGAAATGGAAACTTTTTTTTCAGCTGTCTGTTGCTGACATTCCCCCACCCCACCCCACCTTGTTTAAGCTTTCCATGCAGCAGATAATTTTTATTTCCAGTAGGGCTTCCAATCACCTCCTCCTTTAAAAATGGAAAAAATAAATCCTCTTTAGATCATAAGGCAGAGTACATCCTAACTTCTCCCTTGGTGGAGCGCTGACTGCTAACCCTGTGTTGTTCTGTACTTGATTACTTATCAGTCTTCTCCTTACTTTCCACGCTGAATCTATAGGGCAGCCACATTACTTATGGCTTGGAAGCTTAGTCAGCTGATGAATGTGCCTTTGGGGAAGGTAGTGTGATTGCTGAGCCTAAAAACGTCTCTGAGTGTGTCTGCAGGAGTTATGAGAAGGGAAATTAGTGAACAGGAAAACTAAGGACCTTAAAGTAACTTTAATGTATTGCATAGTTTCTCTGTGTAAACGGCTGGCCATCTTTTCTGCATAGTGAATGCATAATTGTGAGTTTGGCATTTGAATCATTTTCCCCTCAAGGAAGCCCTAAAGGTTAAAAGCTTGAGGGGGATGGAAAATATTTTTATTCTCTCTGATCTATTACTTAATGGTGTTTAAAGTGATACCACCCCCAAATATTAAATATCATGCAAACGAAATTTAGTATGCTCTTGAGTTTGGGATTTTTTACCATACGTTCAGGAGATGTAAATAAGAAGGGGAAAAAACAAGTTCAGTGCTGTCAACATTAAGTGTATTTTGCTTTAGGGATAAATTTTTGCAGCATGAAAAAATGATTTAATTAGGTACATAAAGTTACTTACATTTATGTTAAAAAAGGAAAGCCCCACTCCCACCAAGTTGTCTGGAAAAAGAAAGGAATCAAATGTATTTAATGTCTTCTTCATTCATCAAAGTGATTTTTGAAATACAAGGTGGCCCAAATTAATCTTTAATGTAAATCTCTTGACTTTAGAAAGGAGAATGGGTAAAGCAAATGGTAAATTCAGCATATTTTTTCATACTTGCATTTATTGTTGACTCATTTCTCAGTTGATATTAATAAAACTGGAGAGAAATTGCTTGATTGGCTGCAAACTGCTCTGATTACTGTCTAAAACACAGCCATAGTAATTATGTACATTGACCATCCAGGGGATTTTAGTCTAGGAACAGCAAGATCAAGTCTCAAGCTTGAGAAAAAGTCTTTCTAACGTGAAAACTGCTTGGTTTTGTATGAGTAGACTTTCTTTTAAAACTATGTATCCAGTTATGAAGTGTATTTCTTAGTTTGGAGGCTAGTAGAAATAAAATTCCCATTTCATAAATGCTTGTGGAAGTGAAAATCCAAAAACTGACTTGTGCCAATGTAAACATCAAGACTGTTGAAACCTCTAGTTAAGAGAACAGCTGCTTAGCATCCTGAGAGGAAGACAGAGATTCATCATCCCATATAAACTTTATTTTCTACCTGCTGGCTGATTCTTCTGTGAGATTCATCATAGATTTAGGAGCTGAATCAGCCCTTACTGATTACCATACAAATTTTCAAGTTATGATTCAGAATGAGATCTTCACTCCTATCCTGGTGGCTGCATTAGCAATGACATAGACCTAGTGAGAGGTGTTTAGCTGTGATGACCGCAAAAGAATTTCCTCTGATTGAAAATTCAGTGTGGGTGCGACTATGCAGCTAGCTTCAGAGATGGAAACAGTCCAAGTACTCTGGCAAGACCCGATTACTGTAAGTCTTGCCTGCACCACTCTTAGTCAGTTCTGAGATGTTCCAATCTCACTTGCTCACTGCAGTCCTGTTAGCCAGCTCTCAGACTGCAGTCCAAACCCGTGTAAGGGAGGTGGTTCTGCACTGCTAAGATAGAGCTACATGCTGCCAGGTGCACAGCATATTCAGGATTAGTTGGAATTTTCATTGCCTATTCAACCTTGAACCTACAGTAACCTTGGACTTTGCTTGTAACTTGGTGGTCTACACTTTAAAACAACAGCGGCATCTTGTAGCACCTCCTCTGGCTGAATTAATTACACTGCCATTAAGAGCTAGAAACTATTTTATTGTACAACATACATAATTCTTTTTGTGCTTGTGAAAATTACAGTGCTGCTAAAAATGAACCTATGATGAAGCCAGCACAAGAAGCCCAAGTTTACTAAAAACGCCCTGCATGTGATAACTAGACACAGGACAAGCTATTTGAGATCAGTTTAAGTCTTGGTATAATGTGCTTGCAAGGACATGCAGAAGCATGCGCCTTTTTGTCTTTTCTTTTCTCTTCAAGAGTGTAAAAGCACCAGATTTTTCTAAAGTTAAATCTCACAGGGTATGAACTGCAATTGAACTCTCAGCAGGATGGTTACTAAGGCAATCACACCGGACAGATACTGACAGGGGAATTGGTGGAAACTCCTGTAGGTATTTAACCAGAGTCTGGGCTGCAGCACACTGCTATTAAAAACTTAGCTGTGGCTTATGCTGGTGGCTTGGTGTTGGTTTGATTTTTTTTTCCTCCATTTATATCTGACTCTCAAGCTTTTATCTTGAGCAACTCTTCCCTGCTCCTGACCTGGCTACCTACAGTAGTCCCTACACCTGACTTAGTTCATGCTTCTGCTAAAATAATGTTTATTCCACTTTTCTACTCTGACTCCTGTGCTGGGTCCTGTGCCTGTATTGGTTCCTGCCCTTACTCCTTCCCAGCTCCTGCCTGTGTTCTTGCTTTCTGTTCTCATTCTTTTGGATCTAATCTTTAGACAACAGAGCTGCCTTGTCCCAAGCTTGTACACCAAGGAAATAACCTTTGGGTAGAACAAGTGCATATCCATATCTGTTTGATGACTTGCCAGAACAGGGAGTAGTGGATACGTTAGATGATACTGTGTGATGTCCCTGGTGACCTGTTTTATTTGAACCCAATCTTATATTTCTTACATTCTAGGGAGCTTTAAAAATGTCAGCAGTGCTGGAGGGAACATCATACGATGTGATCTGAGGCAGCTGTAGTTGTAAATGTAGTCAGCTCTGTTCCTGCATGTTAATCTTTTCCTGATATTTCTGTCAAATCTGCAGAATGACAACATGCTGGAGGAAGTGAGTGGTAGCTCACAGACAAAAAACCAACCAAACAAAGACACAAAACAAAGAACCCAGAAAACCCCGTATCTTAATTGCCTATTAGGTGAATATGGAAGTGAATGGAAGTGAATATGGGGTTTGGATACAGTAAAGAGTCCTGTAAAAAGCTGGGTGGTCTGCTCTGACTCGCATTCCTCCAGTGCCTATGGCCGTATATGAAAGAAGGGCAAGTGTACTGCTGCAGGTAGGCTTGAAGACAGCAATATTGCAGACCTCTTTAAGAGTAGTAAATCTTCATAATAGCAAGCGCCTGAAGCTGTGTAGGCTATTAAGACCTCACAAGCCACAAATCTTGCTATGTACTCGTGCTATGTACTGGACACTTTCCAAAAGCCTATGGGAAAGATGGAGGCACAAATCAGTTACCTTAAGAGCTGTGGAGAGCTGTAGTTGCATGTCCACTTGCTCAATTAGTGTGTGAACCCTCTGAAGGCCAAGGCAGGGAACTCAACCTCAGGTGCTCTAGCCTTTCTCGGAGGGTTTCTTGGAGTTGTTTCAGCATGGGAGTCTTTGTCCAAAATCTGTCCCATCTAGCTGAGAAGTACAAGGAGCCTGGATAAAGTGCACCTAGAGAACTGAAATAAAAATAAAAGCTATGGGCAGTATGGAACAAACTATATAAAAAAGAAATATTCTCTCATCCATATATACATATAAAGAAAATGGCTAAGTGCAGGGAACACAATGGGGCAAATATAGTCTGTAATTACTGATAAGCAGCTGACCATCTTTATTTCTTCTGAGTGATCAGGCACCTCCATCTGGCACAGGTATAACTCATGCTTACGAGGTGGCAAAAGCAGTGCCACCAGTGTTGCTGTGGCGGTGTATTATAGGTAAAGCTGCTGTATTCAAACATGGAATGTATTAAGGGAGGGACAGGACTCGGACAAACCTCTGGCAGTTCAGAAAGTTCTTAAATTATTTTTTTTTCCCTAGGTTCTTTCATGTCCTTACAGAGTAGGACGTAGTTTTACTGCATAGCCCAGGTGAAACTTCTTAAAACAAAATGTCAGTGCAACAAGACAATTGCTATTGTAACAGACTTTGGTGTTACAGATTTGAAAATTGGGTTCAGTGGTTCATGTTTCTGAATAATTTATCACAGACACTGAGCACTGGCATTCTGAAGCAGGAACTTAGATATCACTTGAATCAGACATTTAGTTCATACATTCCTTAATTCAATTTTTCAAACAGAAGGAATTGGGATTGTTGTCTTTGTTAGAACTGCCAAAGTTGGGAAAACCGGCTTAATGGGACTAATCTTCAGAACCCTTTCTCTTGCCCCCTTTCTCAAGGGGAATATATGGTATGTGGCTTTAATGAGATAATCATAATTGTTCAGATTGCTTTGTTGGAGTGATATTCAGCCTAAATGGCCTTTCACTTCCAATTATAGGTATGAATATGGCAGTTAAAGGTCAGAAAGTGCTCCAGGCTAGTGCTTTGTCTATCTTACAGAGTAACAACCAAAAAAATGCTCTGCCAATTGCAATGAGAGGTGTTAAGACAGTGGCTAAAGGTCACAAGGAATGCTTCTATAGAGCAAATTGAGTTGGAAAGACAAGCAGCTATAAATAACACTTAGTAATGTTTAGATCCATTTAGTTTAAGTGATGCCACTGCTTAATTGGGACATTTCAAATCATGTGAATCCTCTTAAATAAACAATCTTTACTCAGATTTAAAGGGGGTAGGTTGTTTTGGTCTCCTCCTGTGAATTACAGCTTCCATGCAACTGGAGGTTCCTCCATCCACTTCTCCAGCTAGTTCCACCACTAACTGCATAAGTGAACCCTTCTGTTGCTGCATGCCCAAAAGGACAGTAGGCAGCTGTGTAACTTGGTTTTTAATCTTTGATAAGTGAATATAAAGTAAGAAATAGATCACAATTAGCGCTGTTTTCCTTTTTTTTTTTTCCCAATGTACATTCATATTGTAAGTGTATAACCCTTTCCTGTAAAATTGCACTTTGTTTGGGTTAGTGAATGGATACTGTCCTCACACAGGTCTCATTAGCTGAAATCACATTTGCTTTTTTCAAGGGGAAAAAACAAGGACTGTGTGTGCTTCTGTTCATAGCTGATCATACTTGAGAAGTGTGATGTGATTGATAGGTATGGTGATATCTTTACTACGCACATCTTCAATCTGGTTTGGAGTTGCTATTCTGTGAAGTCTCTTAGGAATACAGTCTATCACTGTCTTCACACGACGAAGAAATTTGTCTGCCAGACACAAATTTTGTTTTACTGTGGTCTCTCTGTTGCAGATACGCAGTAGTAGTAAGAATATAATTCTCACTGGTCAAGCATTGGTTATCACTTACTTGGACTCTACTGCTTACAGTGTGTACAGTTAAAGTGTGTATTCGCTGTCCCTACTTATTAAACCACTATGCCCTTGTCTTATTTTAAAACCTACACCAATTTTAGAAGTTGGAGGACAGTGCTAACAGCTCTGAGAGTATTGTGATATGGGGCCCAGGGGCAGCAGTGCCATCATCCATGGATATCATAGAGTTGAAATAGAAGTGACAAGATCTCCATGTCTGAGTTAGAAAAATGCTGATTAAACAATTCCAACTCCCTTATCCCTCTTGCAACTTCCCATTTCACAGCCAGTTAATTCTGGCAACTCTCTGGCTGTGGAGAGGATCTGTTCTCAAGTGCAAAGGATAATTTTTCTAATATCCAGCCTTCTATGCAACTTGTGGCTTTCAAAAGGCAATATAGTGCCTCTGCAGTGGGTGACACTAGAATCAAAAAGTCTTACTGCTGCAAGGCAGTTAAGCACAGATTGAAAGGCTTCATAAACTTTGGGCACTGATTTAGTAACTTGAGTTTCCACTCAGACTGCCCGATGGAGGAGGCAGGAACACCCCCAAATGCCCTTAAGACTTATTTTACATCTCTGCAAACTCTGTATTTTCTGAACCAGTGCAATTTTAAAAGGTAGGAACAATTCTGAGTGAGTAAAGATATTAACAGACAGTAGATCTATGCTTTTTACACTGTCTCAAATTGTAACACATTACTCGTTATCTGTCTCAGTCCCAGTACTTTCAGTTCTTCCTAATCAACTCAAGGTGAAGAGGAAAAGAGCAATGCACTTCAAAATCATGTATATTTTCTAAACTGAAATCTCTTTGTTATCCTTTTTCCTATGATGATGATCTTAAAACTGTTTTCTGATCACTGATCCTTCGAATTTAAAATATGCTTATGTATATTATTATATATATGTATATACACAGAACTAATTTCATGTAGCCATTTGCAGCATCATCAGGACATCCAGGAAAGACTTTTCTTTTGGTTGTCCCCTCTTACAGATAAAAAGGTAAGTCTTAGAAAAGCCCCACACAAACACCTTTTATTTTATGACTCAGTAATACAAATGATGTGCTAATACTGTCTGAAGGTTTAACTTTATTGAAAACTGATATATTAATTTAAGACTGCTCAATTCTGGTAATTAAAAAGTCTGTCTGAAGAAAGGAGGGGTGTGCAGATGGACAGTTTTATGTTTTGTGGGGGTTCAAACTTATTCTGCCCCCTTTAGA
Organism: Anhinga rufa; assembly: GCA_013400875.1. Taxonomy (NCBI): domain Eukaryota; kingdom Metazoa; phylum Chordata; class Aves; order Suliformes; family Anhingidae; genus Anhinga; species Anhinga rufa. The sequence goes on from VZTV01121317.1 coordinate 16,146, forward strand.
ATGGAAAATTTTAAAAAGGTTAATTTTTCATTAAATTTGTGTTTTTCATACAATCCTTTTTTTTTTTTAATGTGAAAATTATCAACCAGTGCTGGCAGATTAACACACATTTGGTTGCAATGTGAGCTATGTTCTGCCATGATTGTCAGAATACCTTGATCATAATTCTGCTTCTAATCGGCTTATCAAAGAGCTGCTACTTTTCCATTTCTACTATCCTGTTGATGTGTTTATCAGAGGATGCTGGATTATACACCAGAGATCCACAACAAGAAGTAGAACTTGTCAGAATCAGATGCGAGGCTGTGGCTAGGTTGTTTTCACATTTGGCTTTGATATCCTATTGCCCCCTTTTTCATCTTCTTTTCTTTTCTGAAAAACAAAATAAATCCCAAAGAAATTATCCATTTGAGGAGGTAGGACTTATTTTTATGGAGTGTTCTGTACTGTTTCCATTTATGGACACTGAAATTGTAAGGGACCGGTTGTATCATGTATCAGTTCAATCCGTGGGTCTGGATGGGATTCATCCCGGAGTGCTGAAGGAGCCAGCGGATGTTACAGCAGGACCGCTCTCAATCATTTACCAGAGCTCTTGGGAGCCTGGGGAGGTCCCTGCTGACTGGAAGCTAGCCAACATTATTCCAATTTACATGAAGGGCTTGAGGGAAGTACCAGGAAACTACAGACCTGTTAGTCTAGCCCCAGTACCTGAAAAAATTACGGAGAAGGTCATGCCAGGTGCTATTGAAAGGCATTTAAAGGACAATGCAATCATCAGGCTCAGTCAACATGAATTCACAAAGGGAAAGCCCTGTTTAAATAATCTGATTATCTTTCTGCAATAAAGTCACTAGCCTGTGGATGAAAGGAAGGCCGGGAATGTAGTTTTTTCCGGATTTTAGCAAGGCTTTTGGTACTGTCCCTCCCAGCATCCTTCTAGACAAGTCGTCCAACTGTGAGAGGAGCAGGAACACGGTGCGCTGGGTGAAGAACTGGCTGAACGGCAGGGCTCAAAGGGTTGTGGTGCACAGGGCTACCTCTGGCTGGTGACCCACCACCAGCAGTGCTCCTCAGGGCTCAGTGCTAGGGCCAGTTCTGTCCGAGCTTTGTATCAGTNTGGTACGTAAGTGGTACGTTAACTGGCTGGAGAAGGGGGTTCATCTGAGATGGGACCAAAAGAAATAATATCTTAAACAAGACTGAAAATGCAGAAGCATAGCTGAAGATGCTGATTTGTCGAAGGCCTATCACTTGATTGCCTCTTTCTGAACTGTACTTGGCTAAAGGTGTAGACCAAAACTTACACCTGCCTGACACACAGGTGGAGTTCACTCTACTTTTTATTATTGTTGTATTTTTTAGCTGGAGATATTGCTTCTCACATGGGAAGATATAGTAGATTTAATGCCTTTGTATATATAATAGAAGGTTCTCCACAGATCTTAGTCCTAGTCATATATTTTAAAGGATATTGGACTAATGTCAGTGTTCTAGAGGTTGGGATTTAAGTGCCATCCTTTTGATTGCAAAGCATCTCTCTCTCGTTGGCAGAGTCAGTCATGGTACAAATACCTCCTGTGCATTTAAGAGGGTAGTATTTCTAAATCTCTACTAATTCCATCTATTCCATCCACTAATGGAATATTTCTTGGTCACTTTGTACATTTAGTCCTTAAATGGAACTTTAAAAATACAGGCTTATTCTTGGAACCTATTATTCCATTGTACTTCCTTGTGTATGCGGAGGTGGGTGAGTACTAACATTTCCTGGTACATCAGAAGTATTTATCCTGTGTGTTCTTGTTCTACTGAGCTCATATGGTAACTGTTTGAGTAAGACTCTGGTCACATATCCAATATGTAGATAGATTTGAGGTAACATGTGCCACTTAGGGAGATAAAGATCATCCAGAAGAAGTAATGTGTACATCTGAGCACCTGTGAAGTACTCATTTGTGTGGTAGCCGCTGCAAGGGTGCAGGTTGCTTTTGCCCTCTGTACACACTGTGCACCAGAATACAATAAGATCCATTAAATAATGCATATACAAATGCCCTCCTACCCAGAAGTTCAGCCTTTCGTTGGATATTTTTCTGCATTTCATCTAGAATTGGCCATATTATATGAAGGAACCATGGGCATGCAATAGAAATGGTATTGTTGTGATTTTATTCTAGTTTGGATACTATCATTAAAAAGAAGTATTTGAATGTGACAGTAAAAAAGGAAAATATAAAAATACAGCTTGCATTTGGAAATAGCATACTGAATTAGTTATTGTGCCTTTTTCTTTTTTATGTAGAATCAGGCAAATATTTATTGCTTAAGCCCATAGAAGAAAAAAAAAGGCAGCATCACAGTGCAACTAATATGACAAAAAAAAATTGAAATTACTGTGCAAAAAATTGCCTTGTAATCCTGGAAAGTAAAGTTTGCCTTCACCATTGTTGAGAGTCCATTTTGAAAGATGGGATGCTTTATGTTGCAATCTTTCCCATGTAGTTCCCACTTACAATAAAATACAAACCATGTCAGTCTTTAAAAGCAAACCCCCCCAAAAAAACCTTTAAAATATAGTGGTTAAATTCCATTTTAAATTACATTTTGTCAGTGATGCCTTCCATTTCCAGATGGAAGACACAAAATTATGTGGTGAATAAGAACTAATTGATTATACCCAAAATGAAAATGTCCTTGATTTGAAAGTCATACGTGGCAGTCGCTCTGGTTTTAAAGCTGCCCTGGCATATAAGCAAGAAGGGACAATCAGTCAAATAAGCTGAGTGCAACAGCTCCTCATTACATAGGACATTTTTCTTTTTGACATCCAAAGTTTGCTGTGCTCCGGAGTGGAAGTACATGATAACAGTACATAACATCATGTTAAAACCAGAAGTTTTAACACTTTCAAGTCACACAAGTTTACTTACCATCTCCAAGTATACCCCCTAGCTGGGTTTTTGTTTGTTGGAAACTAGCGCATATTCAGAGGATAGTAATTGTTGTCTTTAAGGCATGTTTCTTTTGCCCAACTTCTCTTTGCAGCAGCCTAAAAGCTGACATGATATGCTTACAGAATACTGGAAGACACAAGCACAATCTTACTGCCTTTCACGGAAGTGTACCATGTGAACATGGGATTTATTCTTGTGCTTTTCCAGAGACAACTTCAGAATGCGCTTTTCGACAAACATTTTCCATAGGGCGAGTGCTAATGGACAGTATCATACAAATGACAAGAGACTGATTTAGCTTCTAGTGCAATCTAAGTAAATTGGTCAAGAAGAAACGTAAAAACAAAAGTGAAATTCTGTATTATAGTCTGGAAGGTTTTAAAGTGATATGTAATGTGGGAACGTGCCAGATGTGATAATTTCCTATATAAAAACAGAATACATGCCTTTGAAGAGTGACAAACCTGCACATATGCTGTCTGTACATACAGGTTTACAGCAGCAGCTCTAGAAAAAGCAGGTAGTAGTTTGTCTTCTGTTGGAATTCATATAGGTTAATTGCTTTTTTTCCACAGTGAGAAGTATGTGTCATTTCAAGTACCTGAGACATTCCAGTGACATAAAATAAAACTTACATTTTTATATTGTTTTTAATGAGTTTGGTGATAGTTGAAGTTCACTAAGCTGTTCAGTTCCCCTTTAGGAAAGACAAGGATTCTTTTCAAACTGGAAAATACATCCAAAAAACCCCCAAATTATTGTCTTTTAGAAAGTATATTCCTACAGACAACTGGGTGATGCTCTGAAGTTCTCCATGTACAAATGGATATAAATGCATCTACCAAAAGAAATTCTTAAAATACACTTAAACTATTGTTGTGGAGATTTCACACAGGTGACCTAATGCAAATAATTGTCACTGATGTAATGGAGAATGGAGAATTTTTCACAGAAGTGAATGCTATGTAGATGTAGTTCTGTGGATGCAGTAGGCAGTCTTCGAAAGCATGAATCATTCTTTCTTCCCTTAGAGTGCCTTGTAAATCATAATATATTTCACCCTGCAGTTCCAGTCCTCTGATTGCTCTGCCTCTGAAGCACTGTATTCAGCATGTTAATTTAAAAAAGCAAAGCAAAACTGCAATAGAAGACTAACACATCATCAGCCAACTTCTCTAAACTCCTTCTACACGTAGCCATTTTTGCTCACGTGAGACCCACGTTCTGGATTAACCACACTCTCTACGGCCAAATGGCCTTTCCGTAGGCCTGCATGAATGTTAACGGGCTTTAGTGTTCTGCACAGTAATAACAGGTTAGACAAAAAGAAAAAAAAAAAAAAGAAGTCTAAAGATCAGTACCAAAAATGCCACAAATGCCCAACTTTTCAAGTGTAAGGAAAGGAGAGATATGATGGTTTTTTGTTTGTTTCAGTACCTGGCTCCCAGAAGAGTTATTTGTGTCACGTACATTGAAACCCACAAAAAGTCACGAGAAAACACACAAAAATGATACTTTAGCATGGCTTAAATATTAAAAAACAGTATTTATTAAATCAAACGCTCTTAAAGTAGACAAGTGAAATTAGAATTATCTATTGAAATGAACATAATTTCTTCTCATGAGAGACAACCTACATAGAAAAATTTTGATCATAGAAAACACCACTCTTCCTTGTTACTTTTTAGTATAGTCCTTTTTGCTTTTATGAAGAAACATATTGAAGTGCAGTAGTTATGCTCCATTAAAATTTAAACGACAGTAGATGGGCATCAACATTAGATAATCAAAAGTCAGAAACTTCTGCAAATGTAGCCATTTGTTCAGCCTTGACTTTGCTGTCTTTTACATGTGATTTTTCCTGGATTGTGGTTACAACTTAGTTGGTTTTTAAGTGACCACTGCTAAAACCTATATGTAGGCAGATGATAAGTAAGTCATGAATCTGGTATCTGATCAAATTCACAACTCAAATTAATTTTTGTAGCATGTTTGAAAAATTTTCAATAAAAAGACCTTGTAGGAAGGAAAGGATGGCCCAGCAGAGCTGAGATGATCTATAGCAGAGAGGAACCATTTTGTCATGTGCAGCTCATGGACTAAAAATGCAACTTTTAGTCACCAAAGATATTAATTTGTTCTTTTTCAAGATCAAATTTGGAGATTAGTTTTACATAGCATAAAGCAAATTATATATTTATTCAATTTTTGTCTTTGTAATTACTTTCATGATTAAATCTAACTCAATTTTATTTATAGAGGAGTAAAAGCTCTACAAATCTAAGTAAGCCTTTAATTTAATTTAAAAATATTTCTGGGGTTTGGGATCTTTTTTGAGGGGGAGAGGTCCGTTCAGACAATGAAATGAAAAATCAGTATTCTGTACAGGTTTAGTTATAACTTGTGCTTGATAGAAAAAAAAAAAAGGACCCAACATATTGCTTTTTCTGTACAGGGGCTCTCCTGTGCCCTCAAATAGAAAAATACTTTTTCCCTAGTAAAGTGTTATAAATACAGTGACAGACTGTGGCAAGAACGGAGGAACTGGAGTGGTTTGTCTGAGGGAAAACCAGGAGGAAAAAAATAAATTCCAGGATGAGGTAAATTAATTCTCCCGATATTCAAATAATTACAGAAAATCCACTCTGACGTAAAGTGTACAACTTCCATATCACACCATCATCTCACCTTTTTGTCTTCGGGTTTCCTACATTCAAGAGGACAACAAGCTGTTCTAATTCAGCAAAGAATAAAACCATTATTAAGACCATTAAGGCCACCAGATGTACATACCTTAGTTACAGAAGCTTAAGCAATCCATAAAGTGCTGTCAAAATTGGGTGATTCCATTCCACTACCCTCACTTGTCTGTTAGAAAAATCTTCTTGGCTAAGAATAGAGCACAGAAGAAAGTGAAAGTGAACTCAAAAAGGAAAGAGAGAGCAAAAAAAAATCACAGCTGTAAATAAAACATGCCCAGCAATGAAAATTTATTGCCATATGTGCTGCTGAATAGAATGCCCTGCCGCAAATCTTTATGCATCTTTATGTGTAAAGATCTTTTTTCTCTCC
>VZTV01121319.1:0-31203 GCA_013400875.1 Anhinga rufa
ATTCTGTGATTCTATGAAAAAATAATTCCAACTCTGACTTTCATCCTGTGTTAAGCATGGAGATAGCAGGGCTAGCTCAAAGCCTGATGTCCTGGTACAGTGCAGCAGGCATACTTGCTGTAGGGATTCTCACCTGCTAACAGGACCCAGATTCATCACTGACAGAGGAGTACACCAGGACAGAGACTGAAAAACTGCAGTGAGCGCAGAACTGCTTTCAGATCATCGTCCTATCTGTTTTTCTCTGCAGAATGTTTTCCATTCTTCTTGAGCCTGCAGTCACAACTTGGGTTATGTCAGAGTGCCACCCATGTAAATTACAGAGCAGTATCACCAAATATCTATTGTCTCTTTTTGTGAAATGTTGCATGTGGGGGCTCAGGTCCAATGGTGAATTACTTTAACAGAGCCTGTTAAAAGTGTATAAATAAGTCTTTATTTTCCTAGAGGCATGTGCCAGAACACAAATGAAGCATCCGATGTGAAAAGATAGTTGCCATCTTGCACCATGGTTAGTCTCTATTTTGTATATGAACCCTTTTCTTTGAAAAAAAAAAAATAATCCTAATGCCTTGGGATTTTTTTCCTAGGCCAAGGGACTCCTTTTTCTTTTCTGTAGTTAGAAGGGAATGAACCCATTCTGCCACTTCTTTTGTTCAAAATTAACGGATCTGTTGTATTCTTCTTTTAGCTGTCCGATCAGAGGAATGATGTTTATAGGTCCACATATGGAAGGAGAACTGAATTTTGTCAACTTTATTTAATATTTATTTGACGGTTTTCATTTGCCCTTATGGGCTCCTGTCCCTCCACAAGATGCACTTCTACTACATGATGTGTTTTCAGTAAAACAGTTAGGAGTCAAAAGGCAACTGCACATGAGGAATAATGAAGAAAAGGACTGAGAACACACTGCAGAGACTCGCACATATCCCAGCACCACTTGACTCCCTCACTGGCAGCAACTGGACATCTATTGTCACCCCAGCCCTCTGTTACCTGGCATCATCTTACTTCAGCACATAATAACACGGTTTCTTAGCTATTTGCTCTGGATTTCATAATTTTTCTGTTATTTTGCTAATAGGTTTGAAAAAAGTATGGACTGGTGAGATGCCTGTTCCTTCACAGAAGACACGTGGATATATCCAATCCACAAGTTGGTGTGATTCTGGCAGTTTGACTGATGGGTGGCACTATAGAAAGGCTCAATGAGAACATGGTTGTTACCCTCACAATCTAAGACTGCACTTTAATACCTTGGTACTTTCAGTACTGAGATGGATTGAATCCCTTTGGCGTGCAGTCTTTCCTGAGGGTGACAGAGCAGTGGAACAGACTTCCCAGAGAGGTTGTGGAGTCTCCTTCCCTGGAGACATTCAAAACCCACCTGGACGCGGTCCTGTGCCCCCTGCTCTAGGTGTGCCTGCTTATGCAGGGGGATTGGACAAGATGATCTCTGGAGGTCCCTTCCAACCCCCACCATTCTGTGATTCTGTGATCTGCCTTGTTGGCCTTCCCCCTCATCCTTACCCATAAGCATTCAACCTCATCATCACAATTGCACAATTATAGGCATGGATAATATACATCCTCTTCTCCAAGAAATGCCAGGGAAGACCACTACAGAAACACACACCTACTGGATGCCTGTAAGACGTAACACCTGTGAGATATGGATGGATGGCAATGAAAAAGATCCAAGAAGAACACTAGGGAGGGCCACAGCTATGGTGCCAAGATGAGGAAGAGACCTCAGAGTTCTGGACAGTACATGATAATATACTTCAAACCAAGTGAACAAGAGATACTATTTACCCTGTGGCCCATTTTGTGCAGCCTATTCTCCTACCTCTCTGGCCCATGACATCTCTCCAAGCCATAGTTCCCACAGCGTTTGCCACACACCTAAATCACACTTTCTCATTAAACTAATCTTAAACCACCCTATCTCCTCCATTGCCACTCCAAACCGCCCACCATCTGCTTCAGCCTGATGGTCCATGAAACTTGTGCCAAGGAGCAACCTGTTTGTGTTGTTTCTGAAGCAAAACATGCATCTCACATTTGACTGCATGGACAAATATGTCCATGGCTTTACAGCACATTTCTTGTACACTTGTCATTGCTCCCTTCAGCTGTGGAGCAACAAAAACTGAAGGGAACTCATCTTGACTCAGATCCAACTGCAAAACCAGCCTGAATGCAAATGATGAACCCACCTCCCTTTCCCAGCCATCCCACAGTGACAGCTGTCAGGGAAGGACTTAGGCTCCTTCCCAACAGCTCCTGTTATGTATCTGTGCCCCCAAACCCTCTGCACTATCTGCTCTTTGTGAGTCACCTTTCTGAGTTCTGCCCAGTCTCTTGTGGGCACCCCCTATCCTCTCTCCTCCCAGATGGTCCAGGCTCTGCTCCATGCCTGGGTAGTAGATGATTTCCACACAGTTGTTACATAACAAGGGCCCACTATGTTTCCCAGAGGCTGTAGAAACAACACTGTATCCTGTGCACATCCCACACCCTGAAAAAGGTGACGACTTTTATGCTTGCCACTTGCTTGAGAAGCAGTGAAACTTCATATGCAAATGTAGAGAAGTAGCTCACCCTAACCCCCGCTACTTACTCTTACTATCAGTCCTATCAAAGAAGACAACATCACCAACTCTCATGATCTCCAACAGACCCTGGGAGGAAATAAGTTCCCTCCATGGGGCTGATGCCCAGAGAGGAGCACATGTGTGTTGCATCGGTCATTGCAGCAGGGGGGCAAAGGGACCCAAGAAACTGCTCTGGACAGCATATAAGTGCACAACGCTGACACCCATGCGCTACAATGGATGATCCTCAGCACAGCTTTGTCAACTGTCCTTGGCACATCGGAGGTCTCGCTGCAACAGACCTCTCCCTGGGAGTGGGGGGATGGTGGCCTCTGGTCTGGGAACTGAGGACCAGGCAAAGGAGGTGCGTGACGAGGGGAGCAGCATGTGCACCATTGAGAATAACAGAGGAGACAGAAATGGTCTTTGCAGAGGTCCTACAGAGGAGAGGTCCCAAGCCCTGTGCAGCAGGGAAGGAGGGACAGCTGGAGACCACCCCAAAGGAGCTCTGAATCCTGCTCTGAATCCTGGAGGCGGTCCTGTGCACCCTGCTCAAGCAGGGGGGTTGGACGGGGGCATCTCTGGAGTGATTCTGTGATTTCCTGAACAGTATTACTTCTGTTTTGCATGTGATCACATGCACTACAGCACTACTGCCATCTCACAGTTAATGGACTCCACATGCACACAAATGCTTCCTTTGGACACAGAGACAAGGAAAACAGTGCAATTGTTCAGGGTGGCAGGAATCTGCTTGCTGGACCAACCCCTACCCAAAGCATAGCCATCTCCATAGTCAGACAAAGCTGCACTGGGCTGTGTCCAGTCAGGTCTGGAAAACCTCTGAAGTCAGAGATCCTACAGCCTCTCTGAGACCTTGCTCCACTACTTAATGATCCTCGGAGTGACTTGTTCCTTACACCCAGGTGGAAGAAAACCTCTTGAACTTCCAATTCTGAAACCTCTGATGGTTTTGGTTTATGGTAAGCTCAATGTGAGTCAACTCCTGAGAGGAGTGGCTGATATGCCAGGACAGTGTGCTGCCATCAGCGAGCCCTGGGCAGGCTGGAGAGCTGGGCCAAGGGGAACCTCATGGGATCCAACAGGAGCAAGGGCAAGGTGCTGCCCCTGGGGAGGAACAGCCCCAGGCACCAGCACAGGCTGGGGCTGCCCTGCTGGGAAGAGGCTCTGCTGAGAAGGCCCTGGCAGTGCTGGTGGGCAGCCAGTGCCCCTGAGCCAGCGCTGGGCCCTCGGGGCCAAGAAGGGCAGCGGTGTCCTGGGCTGCATGAACAGGAGTGTGGGCAGCAGGGCGAGGGAGGCCATCCTGCCCCTCTGCTCTGCCCTGGGGAGGCCGCAGCTGGAGTGCTGTGTCCAGTGCTGGGCCCCCCAGTGCCAGAAGGACAGGGAGCTGCTGGAGCAAGGCCAGCACAGAGCCACAAGGATGCTCAGGGGACTGGAGCATCTCCCTGATGAGGAAAGGCTGAGAGACCTGGGCTTGTTCAGCCTGGAGAAGAGAAGGCTGAGGGGGATCTCATCAGTGCTTATAAGTATCTGAAGGGCGGGTGTCAGGAGGATGGGACTGGNTGAAGTGTCCTGAGCTTCCAACTCCCTTGTACCAGCCAGATGTTGCCATACTGGAATATGCCCTGTGGAGTTCATAGAGGTGGTTGGATTTGGAGCACAGGACCTACAAAGAGAGGCTGGGACTGCTTTCTTCATCCTGGAAAGGAGAAGGTGAAAGAGAGACCTTGTTGTGGTCTGCAGCTGCCTAATGGGAGTGGGGACACATGATGGGTACAGACTCTTCTCACAGTTGCATGCTGATGAGAAGAGGCAATAGGCACAAGCTGTAACAGGAGACATCCTCACTGGATGTTAGGGAAAAAAATCCTTCAGGCACTGGAGCAAAGTCCTGAGAGGCCGTGGACTGCCTGTCCTTGGAGTTGCTCAGCACTTACCTGGCCACAGCCCTGAGCAACCTGTGCTAATTGTTCCTGCTCTGAGCAGGGCTTGGACCAGGGGCTTCTTTCCAGCAGCATTTCTGGAATTAAATTCTCACCAGGTTTTGTAAGAACAATATTTCAGGTTTTTTCCCCATTGATTTCCTGAGGGAAAGGGTTTCTTTTGGGAATTTTTTTTTTTTTGCAGGTAAGTTGCCAGGGTTGCCTGTTATCCAGACCAGGCAAGAGACAAGAATAATCAAAATTTGGCATTTGCAGTTTGGCCTACCCAAGATAGGACAAAAGCCTCACACTGCATCTTGTGAGAGGATTAGTGTCTGACTTTTTTTTTCCTAACACTTGACAAGGAGAATTTTTGCCTGAGGAAAATGGCATTGTCTCAAGCTTTTATTCAGTTTAATTAACCACTTATGTTCATATTTCAGAAAAAAAGGCAATGAGGTTTGCACCTATATGATCCAACTATAAAACTGGCCAAAGCTGACCTGATTTACTTGTGTTTGTCATGGGCTAAGAGCATGCACCAACTCAAACACCACGATCACACAACCATAAAGTGACTTGTTACCCTGTGCTATCATACCTGCATTGCAGGGTTTTGGGGCACACCTAAAACCTACACAGAGTCCTGGAAAATGGAAAGCAGGGTCCTGGCACAGGCCCAGGGTCACTGTTTCTCCTGGCCAACTTGTATTCAGAAAGCAACAAGGAAAGTCTTTCCTCTCACCACTGAGGAGCACTTTTGCCTCATGATTGCTACCTGGTACTTCTGGACAGCTATGGCACCTGCTGCCCCATTTCCATTCCTCCTCTTCCTATGGCCAGCTCCATCCTCCTGCTGCACAGAGCTAGCCCTCCCAGGCTTCTTACCCAGGCCTTGCCCAGGCTTGGGCATCAAGTCTGCCCGAGGGGCCAATTAGTGCACTTTAAACAAGATGCTTTAAATAGAAGTCTAAAGTTTGAGAGAGTTTTCTTGTTTCCAGTTTGTCCGCTTGATACCCATTCCCCACAGACTTCTCTCCACAGAGAAAATGCCACTAGGGTTTCAGTGCCAATTACTAAAAGCCTAGAGCACTTGACTTCCTCACCTAGCATGTTTTTGTGAGACTTGTAAACAAGACACAAAGTGGGCTATTAAAAGTTTGAGGCAGTCACTCATGCAATAACTTTGAAGCTGTTTACATCTGCTGTAATCAATTGCATCATAATGTAGAAGAAGCAGAATGAGACATGGAGAAACAATGTCTTTGTTCTATATAGACTTCCCATCTTTGAAATGTTCACACTCTAGACAAAAAAATACACACAAAATTGTTAATGTATTAAAAGGGGAAAAAGGTAAATAATTTAACAGTGCTTTTGCAGTCAATATGAAATACGTGAATGACAGTAAACTTTATGGAAAACATAAGTTATTGCAACAGGAAATACAAAGCTGAAGTTCCACGGCCATTTGTAATGCCGATTGTGCCTTCCTGCCCAGATTCCTGCTCTACTCTGAGGCAGTATATCTACACCATATATGTATACTACAGCCATGTCAGATAGGTATGACAGATCATTGTAGGTATGAAGGGCAGTTTGATATCCCTGGCTTTTTACTGGGAGCTACAGGTTCCTGACCCTTTTGTGGAGTGGGTGCATAGGGAGATATAGGTCCATATTTAGTGCAAGAGCTACTCCATGACTGATGTGAACCAGGTCACAGCTACATGTCTGGAGCAGGTATCACAACAGGTGCTGCAGCAAAAGCACATTGGCTAGGGCCACAGTGGCTGATCTAAGCACCTGGAAAGACATCTCACAATAGGAAGCTGGGCCAGAGTTTTTCATAGAAATGTATGTTTTACAGTTTTAGATATGAACTTGATTTACTGTTGGAGGAATTTAGCAAGACTGTTTGTGGCAACACTGGAGGTCAGGACATAGCATGCCTTGAGCAAACAGAGGGAGCACAGCACAAGCCCTTGAGAAAAGTTTTACAGGGAAAGACAGTGCTGCTGATTTGATAGCCAGAATTCAACAGAGACACCAGCACTGATTTCTTGACCAGTTTAGTTATACATAATGTAACACAAAGATGATACAGACGCACCTGTACTAGTCATCCTGTGTTCTCTTTCACCAATGGAGAGTGATTGGTGGGTTTTGGGCAATTTTCCCAATCTGTCAGACTAGGACAGCTCAGCCTCATGGTCCTTCTGAAGACCAGTGCCAGGCCTGAGACAGTCTGAGCATCCCTGGAGTCTGCTTCCCACATCCAGAATTTTCAAGGCTATTTTGCAGGTATGCAGCTGTGCACCACTTCAGTTGTCAAGCAGGGCACAAGCAATCCAGGAGGTTTCTGGATATGGGGAGATACTCTGCTGGACATGGTACTCACAAGAAAGAACTGGTCAGGCATGTAAAGGCTGAGGGTAGCCTTAGATGCAGTGACCATAAGATGAAGGAGCTCAGAATCCTGAGAGGAGGGAGAAAGGCAAAATGTGTGAGCTCCTGAATGCATTAATATGCCTTAAGGTCCCTGACCAGTCTCACCTGGGACCTCCACCCACACTCTGCCCATGGGCCCAAGAGCTCCATTTCAGCTCAGGCCTGGACCTTAATCCCTGCTATCATGGGCAAAACAATCTCAGCTCCAGGAATTTCACTTAGTTTATTGCCAATTAACATAAACTTTTAATTACTGATCCAGATACTGCAGAAAAAACAAGGTGACAAATTAAAGAAACACTTAGGGAAACATCTTTCCTCCTCTTTCCCAGACTCACCTTCAGTCCAACACTTTTCTCCCCCCCTTCCTAGTCTCATCTCCCCTTGTTGTCCCTGCATGTTATGCTCAGTTCCTCCCAGTCCCTTTGGTGAGGTGACGGGCAGCACAGGAGGTTGGTGTCAGTGTGTTGTGCTTCCTTTTGCCACTCATTGCTTCTTAATTTTTTCTTCTACTACTCTTTTCTTCTTGTTGCCTCTGCTCAGTCATGGCCTGCCTATGGGCTGCTGTCCCCTCAGGGGAGTGCCTGCTCCAGTATGGGTCCTCCACAGGCTGCAATTCCTCACAAGTGTCCCTGCTGTGGCATAGTTCCTCCCTGGGCTGCAGTCCCTTCAGGGAGAAATGGGCCAGTGGGAATTTAATGATGTTCAGTAGAGGGAAATGCAAAGTCCTGCACCTGGGCAGGAATAATTCCATGTGCCAATATTCAACTGGGGAGCCAAAGCAACTTTGCAAAGATGTACCTACCTGGGTGTCCTGATGGACACTACACACCCAAATTTGGGCATTTTGTTTAAAAACTTAAGACTTCAAAAATTCATGGAGATTTGATTTCTCACTGGACCCCCAAGGGTAGGTGTGATATGTCACAGTAGACCAGAGGAGGGCACAAACATTAATATTTCTTCTTATAAAGGCTGTCCTGAAGACATTATCACAGAAAATGGACATGGATTAACCAGAACTAAATACCAAATTTCTGGCATCTGGAGAGATTTCAGTATATTTTAATATTTGTGCCAAGTGTTGATGGTCTCAGCAAAGCCCTATTTCAAGTATCAGTGTGGGAGGGGGTTTCTCTGAGTGACGCCAGCATGTGCCTTCATCTACAATCCTGGGAGAGTAGCCAGGCTATATTGGAATGCTGTGCCACTGAGTTTCTGTATGAAACAAGGAAATGTTCATCATTGCCATAAGAGAAAGGTGTAATTTTGTGAACTCAAAGCAAATGGCTGTGTCACAAAGTCCTGTTATCATGGTCCTTCTACCCTGTCAGCCCAGTTTCCCTGAAAACATGTTCTTAGATATACAGGGTTCATAATTACTGCTATTCAACTTTTACAACCTCAGACAACCTCTCCGACACGAATTTTCCCCTCCTTGAGGTAGTGGCTCCCTCTAGTGTCTATGCTGAATTTCCACACAGGGTATTCCTTCCCGTGTAGGGCTGCTGCTTATGCTTTCCCTACTTTCCAAATTATGTTACTGCTCAGCTCCTCAACTCTTGACATTGCAGATACAGAGCTCATTACAGGATCTGCTCCTATTGCCTGATCATCAGGAAACAGAGGCTGCAAAAAGACTGCAATAAAGCAATGCTGTATTCCTGTTGCAGAAACAATCATGTTTCAGTCCTGATCTCCAGATTCACTCCCTGTTGCAGTCTTCCCATTTCCTGGGTTTCCCACTTTACATTTCCATGGCACTATGTGGTGAACTCCAGCTAAACCTGCTGTTTCTATTGGGAATGGCTCCAGGCTCAGAGCAGGCAGCATTCACCCTGTGTAAGTCCATGTAATCGTGCTGCCTAGCTCTTCAAAAACTCACAGGACTCTACCTGGTGCCTTAACTAAGTCCAATCAGAGCTGCTGCCAGATCACAGTCCCACCATGGCCATGTTCTCTCCTAGTCCCCTGGACCACACTCTCTACTCCAGAGGGCCCTGCGCAGCCTGGGCTGGGTGGGCATGGTTATTGTAGATGGTGAGAGCACAGATATGGTGCAGATGCCATGCAGTCACCTTATGGCTGTGTTACCCACAGGTTTGTTGCTGCAAGTGTGGCAAATGGCCAGCCCTTCTCATTGCTACCTTTCTGCTGGCATTGGCCAGTGTAGGCACCTCATAGTCCTGCAACAGATAAAATGGGGTCATAAACAAGGATGTAGGGCACAGGAGCTGCAGTTCTCAGCCTCCTCAGCCAGCCAGCTACCCTCCTATGGCCCAGGGGGCCTGGCATGGTCAGTAGTGCTGCAGCCCAGGCACCCCAAGAGCTGCCACAGGGCTGGAGCAGGAGTCCAGGGCTAGAGAGCTCTGGCTGGTCTGCATTTGTCACACCTTGGAGGAGAAGAGGAGATCAAGGTGGGTCCTGTGCCAGGAGGGCTCTGTTCTGTAGGTTCACATCCCACTTGTGCAGGCTGATTGGGGGAATGCTCCTCTGCTCCTGCCACTGAACAAGAGCTACCTCTGAAAGCCTCTCCCCCAGAGCCCTCGCAGGGTTAAAAGCCTCTCCTCCACTCGAAAGCCTGGAGGACACACAGCCTTTTCCTCATGCAGGTAAGACAAGCTGGACAGCACCTGGGGATGTTGCTAGTTTTTTCCTCTTACCAAGCACTGGATGCCATCCACTGTTTACTCTTGGACATGGAGGTAAGGGAGGGCTGGGAGGGTAGGACTGCTGCCCATGGTGGGGCAGGGCCTCACTTATGGTGGGACCTTCATAGGTCCTATCGGCACACTACCTGGGGGGCAAACCCAGTACTGACACCCAGAGCTCCTGGGTGGTCTGGGTATGCAAGCAAGCTGTAGCTGCTGGTGATGTCTCAAACAAAAAGATTCAGTCCTTTACAGGAGAAATTAATCCTGTGTTGTTGCCGGCTCCCTCAGTCCAGCCATCTTCTCAAACTGGGAGTGGACCGTTTGGTAACGCTCCTTACCTCCTACCTTACCTCCCATGGCTATATGCTCCAGGCTACCTGGTCTGCTCACCTGAGTGCAAATGGGATATGGTGGCTTGGTGAGGAAAGCCACATCCTTCTGCAGGAGCAGCTGGCTTCCCTGGGTGGGCACGGAGCTCATCTGGCCTCCTGTAAGAGGAAGGGAGACATAATGCACCCCAAAATGCTGGAGCTGTGCAGAAGTGCACAGTGGCAACATAAGGCACCCTGTTTCAGGGACTGCACCAGAGCTGAGCTGGGTCTTAGAGTAGTGCATCACCATCTCACTAGTCAGGGGTACCTTCCTTTTCTGAGGGGGAAATGGCAGAAACCAGCTGCCTCCCTAGCACTGATGGCATCGGTCCTCCCTCTCTGCCCCTCTATGCAGCCTTTCTGGACTGGTCAGCAGTGGGCAAAGGTGTAGCTGCACTGGGAAATACTTGGTACGTCATTAGTTACCACAAGAAATTGCCTTCAGTGTAAGTGAAAGAGAGAGAAAAAGGAAAGGAGCTGAGGCAAGGTGGAGGCTCTTTCAAGGCTCGTTCCCATGCAATCCAAGGGAGAAAGGGAGATTTTTCTATCTGATGATATCTGAGAACAAAGGGTTTAAATCTGGTATTTCTTGTCATGTGGCTGTGTCCACTGACTGCTGCATTGCTCCAGACCATGGTGAAAAATTAGGGTCATTCCTCTGCACGACTCCTACAGCTGTACTGTAGCCCTTTAGCTCCATGCCTAATCCAGACTGAATTTGTCATTATGGGGAGATCATCATCTGCAGCTCTCCAGAACTCACTGTCCCTCCTGCAGTAGGATTAATTCCCTGCTGCTGCTGCAAATATGATGACTTACACGTCATCACTGTGTACCTACATCAAACCAAGGGCTTGTTGGTAGCATGTGATGTGTTCACACACCTCTTGCTCACCTGCTCTTATTTCCAAGTGTTGAGTCCCATTTCGGAGCATAAACAGGTGACTAACCCTTACATGCCTAACCTCCTACTATTAAATTTATTCTTATTTTTATCACTCTGGCTCCTGAGGTCCCTTATTCCTCCTATGTAACAGGCAGGTCCCCACCTTCACTGCTGCTGGCTTCACCATAACTTGTCAGCAGACTCTTGCTGCTAGCTAACAGGTCAGTAGTAAAAACATCCAACAAGGTACTGGACAGAGCCTTTCCCACTCACACCTATACCATGGAGGCACTTGTGCCCTAACAAAACCACCAGCTGCCTCAGTGCTCTTAAAGTTCACACATACATAATTTTGAATTTATACAGATCAATGTGCACATTATGCAGCTTTGTGGGCAGGGATAGCTGGAGACAGGACACAATTCCTAGGGAACACTGCTGCAGTCTCTCCCAGCTCTCACCCCTCTCAGGCACCTGCTCCTGGATGCAACACTGGGCCAAACAAGTTTGGCCATTCTTGCATCACAATGCACACAGCGTTGTCTGGGGGCTGGCTGGAAGAAGAGCAACAGTCTGAGAGTTCCAGAATATTGGATGATACAGCCTTTATGTACCTGTCCAATATATGCAAAATTAGTAATAACAATAATAATAAAAACAACTATTAAAGAATATGTTGATCTGGGACACTGCTGGAGAGCTTGGCCAGGCAGTGGTCTCTCAGCCTTGTAGCACCCACATCCAAGATGGACTAACAAGTTTGGATGTCAATATGCTAGGCAAAGAAGAATTAACCTTTTGACTGAAAATCTTCCTCTAAATATTAAAATTTTTAAAAAGGTGAAAAACTGGAGCGTAAAAGAGAAATGAATCAGAACTTCTATTATAGAAGAAGCTCTTTTATTTAGCAAACACTGATACTGATCACAGTGCATAAGTAGAAGCAAAGAGAAAATGCTATTAGAATAGAGGGTCCTTTACCTGGAAGAGAAAGATCTGAAAATTTTGAATGAGACAGTGCTGACATTTGAGCAATTCCAACGGGAAAAAAACCCACACAATTTTTAAGAGCACTTTGACAGTTTCTTGCAGTAAGTAGCTATAAGAAAAACTTCCAACAGAAGCAGTGAATTCTCCATTGCTCAATGTTTTAAAATCATGACTGGAATGTAGATACATGCTTTGGACAGAGAAATTAAAAACAGATTAATGGGTATAAAGCAAGGGTACCAACCTGAAATGTAACCATGTTGTTTAATCTCATGAAGATACATGACAATTGACCTCAGTTACTAAAACCACATCTATAAAGAGGAAGGGAATGCTTGCTTTTTGTGTTTTGGTTTGGTTTGTTTTTTTGGGGGGGGTCATATTCACTTTGGTCTTATATAATGGCAGTGGGTCCCTGCATAGCCATCAGGTGACATCTTTAATGTTTAGCAAATGTAGAGTGACATGAATTGATAGCTTGTCTGGGAACGCTGTTGAATCCTGACCACAGGAGGTCTGTCGGATTTACCTGTAAGGAAAAGATGCTCACAGCTGCCCAGTACTAAGGCAGGCAGGCCTTGTTTCTAAGTGTACACTTTCAAAGTCAGAATAGCAGGGAACTAAGTCCTTGAGTTCAGTGATGTGCAATCCTCCATCACCCCTCAGCCATATCCCAGTCAGTGAGAGAAGCCAGCACTGGTCCTGCTGCAGCTCCTGGCAAACACTTGCTCAGCGATGGCCAGTACATTGTCCAGTTACCTAATTCTCTGATTCAGGAATAGTTTAGAGCACTAACATCTACTGAGGCAATCAAATGAACCCAAAGAGAAAGCTGTATAGGGAGAACAGGATTTTATTATGCACAGCCCCAAGATCACCCGTGGTTCCCCAAGGTGCCCTGTATTGTCATGCAGCCACAGTCTGCCCTAGTCCTTTCCAGCCCTGTTTGCCCCCTTATCATATTTGTGATCTTAAACCGCTCTGGATCCTTTTCCAGCCAAGAGTAGCCCCTGGTTTCAGACTGGCTGAGTGCAGTGTGTGCCTGTGCTGAGTGCTGGCTGGGACAGATCTGCACCCCAAGACAGGGTGATTGCAGGTGGTTTTTAACCTCTCTCTCAGCCCCATTTCTTCAGCAGCCTCACAGAGGCTGCTGCACCAGGCTGTATTTGTGCACCAAAGCACCTGGCCTACATCTGCTGGTCTTCATAGTACTGGCATGGTGGGCAGCAGCAGCCCTGGCAACAAGCACCCAGCAAGCACCACCTTCAACAGTCCTTGGCTGAGGTTTATGAGCAGTGACTTCTTCCCTATGCCTCATCCATCATGTGGACATGGTCATTGTAGCTTCACATGCCAGTAGGCAAAACCCTTGGGTTGGGGTGAAAATTGAAATAGGATGATGGAAGGAAGGTCAGGAGGCCCATGCCAGTGGAGATCCCTGATGGCTTAAATTAGCCTGTGGCTTTACAAACACTGTGTGGTGAGTCACCCTCAGTTAGAACCTGTGCTTTTTAAAGTGCTGATTATCACAGAGCAAAGCACCCCAAAAATGGCAGAGCAGGAGATAGGATAAAGAAAAAAAAAATTTTAACTGGTGCAGGGTGATGCCACATCCCCAGCCCAGCAGCTGGGGAAGAGGAAGCTTTGTGGCATCTAAGGAATGATGTGACCATGTCTGGGGGTACGGAAGCATGTAGTCTCTGTAAGTGCAACCAGGAAGAAAAGAGAGACATGCTTGCTATACTCATCAAGACAGGGGGTTGGGCTGGCAGGAGAACCCAGGTGGTGTGGTTTAGTATAGGTGCACACCAGTTTTGGTTTTTTCAGTTTTTTCTTGCAGTCAGGTACCCAACATTGAATGGCATCTCTCTGAACTCTAAAATCCTAGTGTCTGTGAAATCCCAACATGGGAAGATTTCAACCACTATGAAGCTAGGACCAAAGCCATCCTACCAGTTAAACCCTTGCCTCGTGGGTGGTTGTGCTCCAGTCCCCTAGCTCACAATCCACCTCCTCTTCACACTGCTCTTTTCTGCCCACAGACCGACTCAGCTGGCCCCATGGCAGGTGAGAACCAGACTCATGTGACGGAGTTCATGCTCCTGGGCTTTTCCCACAGCCAGCCCTTCCTCTTTGTTCTTTTCCTGGCCATTTACCTGGCCACGCTGCTGGCAAACTCTGCAATACTTGCCCTCGTGTCCCTGGATCCCCATCTCCACAGCCCCATGTACTTCTTCCTCAGTCACCTGTCCTGCTTGGACATTTGCTACTCATCAGTGACAGTGCCAAAGATCCTTGCAAATGCCCTGCACCCGCAGGCGACCATCTCCTACCGTGGGTGCCTGGCACAGATGTTCTTCTTGATGGTGTGTGCAGGGGCTGAGTGCGCACTCCTGGCTGTCATGGCTTACGATCGCTACGCAGCCATATGCCAGCCCCTGCGCTACACCCATGCCATGAGCCGGGGTGTCTGTGTGGTGGCAGCTGCCAGCTGCTGGCTCTGGGGGATGCTGGACTCAGCCGTGCACACCTTCCTGGCCTCCAAGCTCTCCTTCTGCAGTGCTGTCCAGCTCCAGCACATCTTCTGTGACGTTCCCCCACTGCTGAGGGCTGCGTGCAGCAACACCCGCCCCAGTGAAGTGGCACTCCACACTGCCAGTGTCTTTGTGGGCCTTGTCCCCTTCCTGCTTGTCATCATCTCCTACCTCTGCATCCTGGCCACTGTCCTCGGGATGCCTGTGGCCACCAGCCGGCGCAAGGCCTTCTCCACATGCTCTGCCCACTTGCTTGTGGTCACCCTGTACTTCGTGACGGCCAACTTGAACTACAACCGGCCCAGCTCTGGCTACTCCCCAGCAGCTGACACACTGGTCTCTGCACTGTACTGCATCGTCACCCCCATGCTGAACCCCCTCATCTACAGCCTCCGCAACCAGGAGATGCGGGAGGCCCTGCGGAAGGCTGTGTGGGGACGGGGCAAGCTGGACTCCCCAGGCAGCAATGCATGAGTAATACCAGAGCTGCAACAGTGTTGGTGTGGTGTGGTGCAGCATCACCTGTCTGTGGGAAATCTTTGATGGCAGCAGTGGGCTCAGGGCTCCCTGCCCAAGCAGTGGCTGCCTGTGGCACACTGCCATCACCTGTCTGACCCTCAGCACATCACTGAATGCAGAATGGCAAAATCAAGTTGGGAACAAGGCTACAGCTCCAGCATTATGTCTTTATTTTGCAAGTGTCATGTGCTAAGCTCAGCACAGGACCTGTTGCAGCTATGCTGCTACTAGAGAACGCTGTAAAAGGCAGTTTCATATGGCACCAGACACATGCTGGCCCTGAGCAAGGCCGTGAACTCTGCCTTGGGGCTGCCCAAGGTGCTGAGCCAGGCCCTGCATGGGACAAGGGGCAGTGTCTTGGATTGCAAAAACTGGCCTCCACAAAGGAGCTGTCAACTATCCTCCTTCCACACATGCTTTGGCACTGACTCTGATGTCTGCTGGGTTTCTGCAGGCTGCCATGAAAGCTCTGTCACAGTTTGTACTTTAGCACAGCAGCCAGCAGGTTAAAAAAGGCCACCCATTATTCTCAGTGCTTTGGTCAAATAGCAAGTTATCAGCACTGATCTGTGAACTGGCATTGCTTAAATCCTCACCAGAAATGCTTGCTTTGCTTTATAGCCATAAAAAATAATAATCAAAATGCAGTTGTTGAGAGTGGTATGGCTGTGGATGACAGCAGCTGAGGGCTGGCTGATGATGTGGGGCAGCCAGCTTTGCCTAGCTGCCACTGCTTCAGTTTAACCTCTTCCTGCAGGGGCTCTGCAACTGGGTCCAAGCTCAAATGATTACATGGGTATTGGGGCAATCCCACTGCTGGCCAAATCTGCGGGCAGGTACATGAGAGCCAGCAGTGTCCAAAGCCATGGCAGAGGCCAGGAGCAGCCAGCCACCAGTGCAAGGGTCTGCATGGGGAGGGAAGCTGGCACAGGCTGCGCATGCAGGTGCATGCCTGCAGCCACAGCATTTCTGCAGCTGTGCCATAGAGGGGCACATTGGCTGGAAGGGGCCAAAACATGCTCATCCATAACTCAGTTAGCAAGAGATACCCAGCAAAATCCAGTCTGTTCCCAAAGAAACCTACTGGAGAGGGCCTATGAGGAATACAGCTTGTTGGGAGCAGTTTGCCAGTTCTTAGTGCACAACACACACTGATTTTATTCTTCAGGGAAAAAAATGTTTCTGTAACCCATGTGTGGGAATGGCCTGTTGCTCCTACCCAAGCAGGTTGCAAGCCTCTCAGGCAGCTCTACTTGCTACACACCCTTCTTGATTGTAAAAAATTATTGAAACACTCCTAATTCAGAGACTCACTAGGATACACAATAGAGTCTGCCACAATGAGGCCCATTCTGGGGAGCCCCCGGAAAGGAACATCAGGAAATAAAGGGCGAGCTGCATGAGGGAAAAATATTGGGAAAGCTATTTCAGAGGAAAACAAACAAACAAAAAATCCCCTGAAAACCAACCAACCAACTGAAAACCCAAACCATACAACTCCAGAAAATTTACATTAAAATTGACAATTTCTAACCTAAATCACAATGTGTCTTTCCCATGACTGATAGACACACATTGTGGTTTTTCTCAGTATCAAACACTGAGCAGGGATGCCATACTATCTTCCAGGTAGTACAAGTGCAGTTTGCAAGTTCCAGTTTTGTTCAAGTGCAGGATGGTCCAGAACCAATCTGTGAGCCGTACTGAACTCTTAAAGGTGTCACACTGGGACCCTCTGCACTCCTGCTGCTGGCAGCAGCACTGCACTGGGGTGTGCTCCTGCAGCTTCTCCCATGCTGTGCTAATCGGTATGTCCCCGATTTATTCCTATTGTGATGGTACTTGCATGCCACAAAGGAAAAACAGCCAACCCCTACAGTGGCATGTTGAGCCTCTAGCCTGGAATATACTGGTTCAAGGGAGGGCTTCAGTTTGCATTGGATTATTACTGAAAACTGTTTAAACATGAAAAAAAAAATTTCCTCTTGTCCTGCTTCCCACCTGCTCAGCCTTTTCCCCACATCTGTGATGAAGGAGGGCTAGAATCAGGGGCCCTCTTCACTGTGCAACGAATCGAGCCTACACCAGAGACAGGGCACATGTACTGTCACAGAATAACCAGGATGCAATTTTAGTCAGGCCAGAACAGAAGCAGTTTATTATTACAGCTATAAGGCAGCAGCTCAGCAGAGTGACAGACACTGCTGATATTAACTCTGCCCAATGGGGCAGTTACAGATTTTATATACCTTTAGGTTATGCAACTCATTCTTCACCAAACCCTGTCAGATAAGCAGGATATTGTAAATAACAATAGCATTCTTCAGATAAGGAGGCTCTAGCCAGCACACCCTTTAACAAATAATTCACTCCTGTGGTGTGAGACCATTACCTGCAAATATTTCTTAACTAGTGAGTCCTGCAAAGGCCTATGAGGCGTTAACTATTTTACTGCCACACTGAGGAGGCCTGACCAGCACAGGGACTCAAACCATCCAACAGCAGAGAGAACAGGCTGAGCCAAATACTGGATGGGGGAACTCACCTTTAGCACTTGACCGCAAAGGACACTGGAGCCCTGAGGCTACTGCTTTTCCCACCCCACCTGCATGTGTATGCTTATTTATACTGTCAGAGCAGTTAGCAGGAAAAATTAAGCTCTCTTAAAAATATTCTACTGCCTATATCAGGCAGCACTTATTCTGATTTATTTGCTAGATTGAAAGGGTTTCCCTAGCAGAACATTCCTCTGATGGGCTGCCTGGATGAGGACCAAGACAGTTATTAACATACTCTTTGTTAAGTAAAGCCTTTAAGTATTGTCTGTCTCCAGACAGTAAAGCCTTTAAGTACTGTCTTGCTCCAAGACAGATTTTCCAGAATATTATTTCTCAGAAAATAATCTAAGTTTTACACTTCCTTTTCAAGGTTTACCCCAGAAATGACATATCTCCCAACAGCATTGTTGGCACACAGAGGAAAACCAAGTGAGTAATCTCCCACCTTAGCAAGATCATCCTACATTTTCATTGAGCCAGCACACACTTCTCTTGTTTAATGGAACAGCTCATTACAGCCAAGCTTATGTCTGTGTGCAGGAAAAGTCAGCAGTGTTCACTGTGATGGTCAGAAGTTCCCAGGCCCCAGCCTTGAAATCTGCCCAGATAGACCAGAATCCTGTCTCTCTACCCATTGCTGCAAACACAATTCATCCTGTAAGTGGAAACCCTTCTTGGGAACAAAGGCAAGTTTGGCCTTCACAGTGCTGTTTTCCTAGATCCCTGGGTAGGATGAGATCCAGGGCCACAGCAACTTAAAAAGGTTCCATAGCTCATGTCCCTTCTGCCTTGACTGGATTAGAGTTGGTGTTTCTTTTCTGTTAATTGCCCTGTTGGGAACAGGGATGGACACACTTTTGCAAGCTTGCTGGTTGACATGTGGGACAGCCTAGGTAGAAAAGATGTCTTATATCTCACTCACATGCTCTTAAACTATCCCACCTTTCCCATCTGGAAGTAGATGGGAACCAAAGTCCTTTGGGCACAGGCCAAAACTTTCCTTCAGACACTGCCAGTTTGCTCCTTGGTATTTCTTGCATGTTGACACGCCAGGCCAAGCCAAATTAAGCTAATAACAGATAAAAGGCTGAAGCAGAGAGAGGTAGAAGTTTGAAAGGAAGCAGCTTGGACAATGCTGGTTTCACTGCAGAAGCTTCACATAATTTGCTGGAAAGAGGCCTACTTTGCCCCGGCACTGCCCCCGCCACCAGCCTTCATCTACCATCTCGATGTGTGTGATTGTGTCATCAGGATCAAAAGAAATCTCATCATCTCCATCTGCAAAAGTTGTTCAGAAAAGATAGTCACAATGCAAAGATAACCCCAGAGAGAGCTGATTTTACATCCCTCCTCCCACGCTCCCAGGAGGAGAATACAGAACAGGCATTCTGATAACCCTCAGGGTTCATCTCATTCAACCTCCATCAAACACCACAGATGAAGCAGAGAAGGAGCAAGACTTCACAGAAGAAAGATGAAGCTTGTGTTACCAAGTCAGGTCTCATTCTCCTTTCCAAGAGGAAGAAATTTAAACCACCAAGTCAAAATCTTTTCACCACTGCGGATGGTGTAAGCCACCGTCTCCCTGTCACACTGCCCTGGCTGGCTCCCAGTGCCTCACCCCACAGCCCAGATAGCAGACCCACCTCCTTGGTAATCATAGAGAGCCACTGCACAGGTCCCAGGGCTCTCCACATCACAAACATTGTCCGCTTCCCCTGCAGAAGACAGGATGGGCAGATGAGAAAGAGGCTGAAAGCAGCCATATAGATCTGTCAGTGCCACCCTCCACCCAACTGTCAGCCTTGGGGTAAACCACATCCAAACCCTGTCAACAAGGAGAGGAGTACCATGGCTCAAAGCAAGGTATGACTTCCCTCCCTTTCTGCAAGGAGAGAGGCAGGGTTCTGATGCTTCATGTTCCTCTCCCAAGAAAAAGGCTGGACTCCAGCCTCTCCACTTACCATCTCCAGCACCAGCAAAGCTGCAACAGAAACATGAACAGGAGCCCATGCAATTTGCTTATGTGTTTGGAGGAAGACTACCCTGCACTCCTTACACCCAGGAGACACCACTAGATCGGGTATCATGAGCACCAGCCGTTTGAGTGACAGGCTGAATTAAGAGGGCACCCCCAGGCCTCAGTGCAGCACCGGCAGTCGCTTGCCAGGAAACAGTGCACCAAGAGCATCAGTCCAGGTCCAGCTTCTTCGGAGCTCATGGCAACCCTCTGGTCCTCCTGCCTGAGTCCTGCTCCAGCAGACATACTTGCTGCCTGGCCCAGCATCCTATGCAGCTAATCTCACACCTTGGAGCTGGGCAAGGGAGTGGGAGACAACCAAGTCTCCATCATCATGGGCTGCCACCCTGACCACAGTAGACTTCAGGACACAAATTCCCTCTGGAGTGTGTCCCATACATCCAGTGGAGTGAGCGGACAGATACAAGCTCCCCAAGACATGGGCTCTTCCATCAGTACTCACCCAGGTGGTGCTGGCTCTGGCTGGGCTCCTCAGGAAGGATCTCCTCATAGTCCTCACCTCCATCTCCTCCATCATCATAGATGGCATCTGGCTCTCCCAAGGGTGCAGGCAGCTCCTCGTAGTCAGCACCTCCACTGGTACTGTCACAGTAGTCAGAGGGCTCTGGCAGCTCCTCATAGTCTCCACCAATGTCCAAACTTTCACTGTAGATGGGCTGATCCTGGCTGGGGATCTTGTACAGCTCTTTGCCCAGATCTGCTGGCCTTGGTGGCAAAGTGGGTGGTGTTTCCTCATCCTCCTTTTTTGCCTCCTGCAATGAAGTGAGAAAGTTACAGGAAAGTCACCTGCAAAGGATCCACTGCAGGCAGTTCTCCCATGACTGCATAGCACTCAACACAAGGAAGCCCGCTCCACTGCAGGTGCCTTTAGCGCTACTATGACACAAATGGAGCATCATCCTCTGCACAGCAGGTAAACGGCTCAGCCATTAGGCCTGTGCTGAAGTGGCACCTGGGATTACTGTGAAGACCCTTATGGCTCATGTATTTGAACCTCCCTCAAATACTTAGTTACAGTTCACTGTACTGCCACTGCACTGACCCTCTCCAAGAGCCTGTCTCATGGTGTAAGGTGCTGTGCAGCTATGCCCCATCACCATCCCAACGTTTTCCCCCCTCACCCTTTTCAAAGCCTCTCTCACGCTGTGACTGCACCCCACTTCTTCTTGCAGGGCTGCCTGTAAAGTACAGCCCCCTCTCAGGTGCAATCCCCTCTGCCTGCTCCCCTTCCTGGCTCTCTCCAGCCCGCCTTGGCACCTGTTCTCCTTGTGACACAGGCTTGTCTTGGTCAGCACTCCCGGGCACCCGTGCTGGCACAGTGGCAGGGGCTGCCTCTGTGTGGTCCTTCTCTCTCTGCGGGATTTCCTGCTGGAGAAAAGTCATCAGTTCCCCTCAATGCCTTTGAATGAGGTCCAGAGCAATGTCTGTTCACATTCCCAACAGAGCAACTCAGAAATTTTTCCTTCAGCTGAAATCTGTTCCATCTCCCATAAACCTGCCCTAGGGACTGGACACTAGCAGGCCTGTAATGACTATGGGGTCTGCAGAAAGTAGCCTCAAGGAGGGAATGTATCAGGGAGTGCTTTATTGGTGAAAGCTTATCTGTACATTTAATGCAGAAACAGCACAATGTAGAAGGAGGTCCTGTAAACATGTTTGGGTGCAATCACCAGTTTGGCAAACCCTGAATGCAGACTGCTGAGATGGCAATACTGGGGATGTGTGATTGCACTGTGTTTGCCAGGCACTAGAGGCAAGAAGGAGCCTAGGCCGAAGCACAGCGGGTCATGGCTGGGTGCAGGCACGTCCTGATCTGTCTGCCAAAAGGGAAAATCCAGTGACAGCTGTGAAGTTCAATGGCAGTCCCTGGCAGTTGCAGGGAAGCAGTTTAAGCAAGAGGTTGCTGTGAAGAGATCAGGTAGAACGATAAGGAGCTGCATGGCCCTGAGGAAAAGTTTGCTTCCCAAGCCTTGGAGGACATGGCAAGATGGCCATGGCTCACCTTCCGCCGAGCTGCCTGGCACTCCCGAGCCTGCCGCCTCATCCGGTTCTCCTCTGCCTGCCTTCTGCTCTCCTCCTCTGCTGACTTAGCCATGTTTTCAAATTGTGACCGCAGGCTGCTGGTGCCACTGGAAGCTCCTGTGGAGAAGACAGCCAATCAAGCCTGCCCAATGGCTCCCTTCCACCACCCCAGGCATCCAGGAGAATCCCAGACCTCTGCCTCTCCCAGAGAAACTTGCAGTTCAGCCACCTTCTCCTGCCCCTCAACACAGGCTAAACTCACATCCCACCACAGCACATGCCTGCCAGTGTGCTGTCACAGAAGGACCATGAGGCCCACAGATTCCCACCAGCCCAGGGTTGGTACTCAGTTGTCTCACCTGCCTCCAGTGGTCTTGTTTTCTCATATGAGGAGGTGGGAGCTGCCATCTCATTAAAGCCAGCAGCACTCTGGAAGAGAAAGTGAATGAAGTGTCCAGCTTGTTAGGCAAGGCCAGTGCTTAGATCCCCTGCTGGGTTTGCCTACTGGTGACTGCAAGCTTTGTTCCCAGCTGTGTTTGACCTCATCTGTAAAACTGCAACAGTCCTGTGGAGGCTGCTGGCTGCAGCCCTGCTCTCCTGATTCCTCCCTGCACTATGGGAGTGCCTGCTATCCTCTAGCCAAAGGCAAGGGCTGCCTGTTCCTGTTAGAGGGGTGGCTCTCCCGAGGGCTGAAAAGGCTACATAGAGCCAAGTGGAGGAGGTTGCACAGTGGAAAGGTGACTGCTGCATGGAACAGCAAGGCTGGACACTCATGGCAGAAGTGCTCACTGGTAACACAACAAAGAGCTGAGTTGATGCCTGGCAGTCTACCACTTCCTGAGGGCCAGGGACCCGATGCATCTCTCCCCTGCACTGAGCAGGGGTATGAAGCATCGAAGCGCTTCCCTACTGGATGTACAGCTGCAGCTGCCTAACCGTGGAAAATGTGCGCCCCTTCAGCAGGTTGTTGCCTGCAGTATGTGTATACAGTAGCATAGGCTGGAAAACAGCAAAGTGAAAACACGTGTGAACATCTGAGATGTTGCTGGCTTTATAACATGTGAAGAGATGGCTAAACTGTAATAGCATCGATGGGGCGTTTGTAGCAAAAAGAAAGTGTCATAGAGGGGGTTTACCTACTTTAATGAGAAAACTATTTCATACAAAAAGGAAACAGCAAGTAGGACCCAGTTTTCAGACTAATACAGATACATTTAGGGTTCTACCTGCAGGTGTCACCCATGGGCTGGGTGGCCGAGATCCTACTACACTCAATGGAGCCCAGAGAGCACTTCTTAAGCACCACTCTCCTTAAAGAAAACACACCTGAGCAGGCAAACAGCACTGCAGGCTCAGAACCAGGTCTACACAGACCACAGCAGAGACTTGGACATGTTGTTTATATGACAGCATTTAAATTTAGGAGTCTTAGTGGAGAGCTGAATCCTACACTTAGTGTTCAAAACTGTCAAAGGGGAATTAAGATTGCCTGGTAGTATATTATGCTCTACTCTGGAGCAATGAACTCGGCACTACTTCAGTGCCTGAAAACCAGGCAATCAAGAACTTAGGTACACTTGCCCAAATATCCTTATTTTTACCATTTTCGATTATGATTCAATATTCTCAAAAAACACAAATTCATGTTCCGCTTTGAGCTGATCAAGAACTGTTTATCCTCTCTCTGCATCCTGCTCCTGAAATGACCCACAGCCCTGACTTTTGCACAAGTGCTCATCTGATTTTGCATGCTTTTTTTCTGCCACATACATGATGCTTTGCCTTTTGACAATGCACCTCCATTTGCTGTTGTTAAATTCATAGACCATGTAATCTCTTCCATGGGCAGGATGCCATTCCCACTCTGCTACTGGCCCAGACTACACATGCAGCATGGAAAGGAATGTGCTCGGTTGTTACAGGTACATGTGTATGCCCTTCCTTGGCTCAGAGCTGCAGAAAGATCCTCATCTGCTTCCTCCAGCTCGCAAGTATGGCAATGTTGGTACTGTACCAGGCACAACATTGTGCCACTAGCACTGTGACCAACAACAGAAAAAGTATGGCTCAGAGAAGGTACCCTAGCTTCTTCCTCCAAATGCCCCAAAGCTCCACCACCATCCAGGATTCTCATCTTTTAGATTATCCCCATCCAGGCAGATCATCATCCACTGGCAGGACCCCCTTTCCTGAACAAGCTTGCAGGGTAGCCTGCCAAAGCACAATGTTAATTCAAGTGCCTGATACAGTCTGCATTTTGACTGTAGATGAGCTTTGCCTGGTTTCAGCCCAGACAGAAAATTTCAACCAGCAAACTAGATGACCTCTTCTCATGCAAGGTTGATCCCTGCTGGGTTTTGTTAAGGTTTGCAGGCAGATGACTAGGCCGTGGCCTGAGATTTAGCTAACTGAACAAACCATAAGAAACTCCTGGACAGGACAGAAAAACCTGCAGAAGGTAACAAATAACAGAGAAGCTGATGAGTTACAGACAGCACCATAAGGAATGGACAGATTTCACCAGTAGTCAAGGGGCGGTGATATGGGGCCAGTCACTCATACACAAAGCCATACCAGCTGGTGAATAGTATAAGAGGACAAGGAGCCAGATACCAGAGAGGCCATAGATCTGTGTCAGATACTGGAGAGACCAGGGAGGTCTGCAAGTTGGCTACTAGAGGGACCAAAGATTCAAGCCAGCTTCTGGGAAGCCTTGTTTATGTGTGGGTGTGACAACTGCTAACAAACCTTATGCCTTGAGTAAGAACAGCTAGAGGAATGGCAGCCACAGTGATACCACCTTCTCGCTGGAGGTAGTCCAAGGCAAGAGCCACTCTGTATGCATACTGCTCTCTGCATGATCATCACCTACCAGTCAGTGCTGGGGACATTACACCAGATGGGCCTTCAGTCTGATCCAGCACCTCTCCTGTGTAAGAGACAGTTCCTGCACAGTGCAATAGCCTGTGGTCTCTCAGACTTCTCACAAGGCTGCACTCACAAAATTTGTTCTCCAAGGAGCTATCACTACTCTTCCTGTATGGGTACACACAGAGCCTGTAGGAGTGATGGCAAGCAGCCAGACAGAACACTCCCAGTATCTCAAATGGTACTAGATATGGAGGACAGCATAGACCGATACCCTTAGAAAGCTCTTCACTGGCTCTGCTATTAAATCCTGCCCCAAGAGAAAGCAGGTGTATGACTGTTCAGTCTGAGAGTGGAATGATTCAAAAGCAGCTGAGAATGGAAGAATCTTTTTCTTCCTTGAATTATGGTCTCCCCAAGCTGCATTCCCTCTGCACCCTCTAGTATTTACACTGAGCCAGTTCCCTCACCCTTGCAATAGCTGTGCACTGGGCAGTGGGACCTCATCTCCATCTGGGAAATCTCTTCTCTTGCAGCAGTGCCAAGAGCAGTGATTAGCAGCAAGCAATTGCAGGATGCAGCATGCAGTCTTACCTTATCTACTCTGTCATTCTGGACCCCGTAACGGCCTCCAAACCCCTTGGCATAGTCTGTATGGAAAAAATGAGACTATTTTATGATAGTTTATATTCTTGTATGCACCTCCAACTTTAGTATGCTGTGAACAGTGAAAGGAGTTAGCTTTGTCTGCATCTTATCACATATGAAACTAAATAGAGATAATACATGAAAAATGCTCTGGACAGTAGCTTTTAAGACTAATCCTTCATTCTTTCAGCAAAGTGCACAGGTGTTCAGTGCTGTATACTCGCAAATCTGCTTCCAAGGCACTGGGGTAAGAAGCCAGTCATGCCATTTGAGTGCAGTGTGGCCTTGTTCACTGAAGTTAAATGTACAGTAGTCAAGCCATTCCTGGATCCTGCTTTGCCTCATTCCCATGTGCTCACCTTTGAATGAGCTTATGATCAGGAACATACCTCACAGAGAAAGCACAGTATAGTCTGGGAAGCCTGATTCAGGGATTTGCATTCAATGTACCCCACTGATCCAGCCATGCACCTACTCTGGCAGAGTTTACCCTTGTGCTTTGGGGTTTCACAATGTCCCAACTGCTCCTCAACATGCGGTACACATGCAGTTTTCAGCAG
This sequence comes from Anhinga rufa, assembly GCA_013400875.1. Taxonomy (NCBI): domain Eukaryota; kingdom Metazoa; phylum Chordata; class Aves; order Suliformes; family Anhingidae; genus Anhinga; species Anhinga rufa. The sequence goes on from VZTV01121319.1 coordinate 25,646, forward strand.
ATGGATCTCTGTCAAGTATGAACCACTAGCTTTAGGTTTGTGTGTGTTCCAAGGAAATTGTGCTGCCACCTCTGTCAGCATTGCCCTACCTGTTTGGGATGCATGGGGTTGCACTTCCTCCTGATGGTCCCAGCCAAGGGCACTCTTGTCCTGACGATCCCTCTGGACCCCGAACTTCCCACCAAAGCCCACAGAATAGTCTTCAGCCACAGGGATCCAGATCATGGTATGGAAGAGAACAGACAAGGGAGGGAAAAAGTGGCAGCACTGTGAGCTCAGGCTGTTCTTACAGGGGCAATAATTTTCCCTGTCCAGGACTTAAAGACATGGAGCAAAGCCAGATTTCCCCACTGGTGGCTGTAGCAACAGCCCTCCCTCCTCCCTGGGACATGTCACCTGCTATTAGCACCTGCCTGGGCTTCTCCTGCACTCCTTCTTTGGTGACATACTGCCCAGGAGATCCCTGTGCCCATAGAAATCCTCTTAATTTAGCTCAAACTTTTTCCAGCAGTCATGCACTGGGCAATGGCTTTCCTCAGCTGCCCCATTCCCTCGCTGCAAGCAATGGGCACCTGACAGCTCCCCGTAGCTTTTCCACCACTCATGCAGCAGATTGCAAAAACCAAGCACAGTGCCCCACAGCCCCATTGGGCATAGTCCCAAGCTTCAGTCCTGACACTGCCTGCTGCATTGAGCTCCCCCTGCTCACCTTTCTGAGAATCATGTTTTTCTGCCTGGCTCTTGTAGTCGAATCCGACTGCCGCTTTGTCCACCTTGTCCCTCTCCACACCATAACGGCCACCAAAGCCCTTGGAGTAATCTGAGGTGGTACATGGAGTGAAATGCTGCCCCAGGAATGGGGCTGGTGAGGGGAGGGGGTAAAGATGGGGAGCAGCACTGGGGAGGAGCACCTGGGAGGAAGAAGAGCAGCAGGGATGATGGAAACCACTAGAAAAACCTAGGGGTTTAGAGGGGATAGAGTGGATGGCAGGGAGCACCATGAGGGCCATTGAGGATGAGGGCCCATGGGAATGGGTGCACAGGGCAAGTGTGCGTCATGGAATCTCAACTTCTACAAGGAAATCACTGACCCTGGATGCTGCAGCAAAGGCTGAAACCCAGATTTCTGGATACATGCTCCAGTTCTCCCCCAGACTGTCTCTGGCATGCTCAACCATTATGTGATAGAGGCACAGCACATCTTCCTTATGCCTCCCCCTTTTCATCGTCTAAACTAGTAATGTATTAACTACTTTAACTGTGTTCAGCTATTCTCTAAGGACTACTTTGTTATTATTGGCTGATGTCCTAAGAAATTTCAGCCTCTATCCTAGCTACTGGCTGTATAGAGACACTTTCAGAGATCTGGTCTGCCAGCTCTGTTTCCAAATCCAGCCCTTCAGAAGGAGTAAATCACAGTTAACTCTCTTTGCTCCCTGACCGTATTCTTACAGGTCACTCATTTCACAGGAATGAGTTGGGGCTTCTCCAGCAAATTCAGCCTTATTAATTCATGAAGACTGTGATATAGACAAATATGCATGAAAACACTTTGTATTCAAGAATGGCTCTCTGTCTCATAGAAGCTCAGTCACTTAAGGATGAATCTGTAAGTCCCAGAAATTTCTTAAACTTATCTTAATTAAACTATTATTTAGCCATTAGGCCATTATGAAATGAACCTTTTGGGATGCTGTTTTCAGCAAATATAGATTTTATGACTGTTACCTTGATGCTGGAGTTTCCAGTATGGACACATCTTTATGAAAAACAATCCAAACACCTTACCCTATTTCTAATATTTTAATTTCGTCCTGAGTGATTTCTGTGGTTTTACACAGCCTGATTACTTTCTATGTTTACAATCTAGTATACAATCTCTCATGGAGGAATATGTTCATGTAGCACAACTGCATGTGATTCATTAATTTAAGATCAGCCAAGAATGCCTCTAAACATCTTCCTTTTATAGCTTCCTCTGAAAGGAACATGATTCAGTTCTTTTCTTGGTAATGTAGTATTTATCTGAAACAGTAACAGACCTTGCCTCTCATCTTCTCTTGATTGCAGAATGTTTAAAATTTCTTTAATTTCAGTTCTTGCAATGTTCTTAATGAATATAGCTGCTTGTATGCACATGTCAAAGTTTGGCTGAATCATCTCCACAGTTCTGCAGGAATTTGGGTGCTGTATAGGCTTTTGTTTCCATATCGATTGTTGTGCCTTTTCTTATATGCTGCTTTTCAGAAATCATGTCTCACGTCCTACAGTGCTTGGGCTCTCTCTGGAGCAGTTGCCGAGAAAGACTTTTAGAAGAAAGGGAGCATCAGCTATCCATCAGGGGTACATGTCGGGGTGTCTTCTCTGCTCAGCCATGATGTGGTTTCCATCAAAGCAAAACGCAGAGACAAGCAGAATGTACAATAGAAGGGTGGTGACAGGACAGCAGGGAATGAGGCCAGAAGGGTGACTGACTGGGAACGGGAATCTGAAACAAGTGACAGGAGGGGTGAAACAAGGGAGACTGTGCCACAGCAGACAGCGCAGGATATTGGGAGCAGAAGACAAGCTGGGCAAAGTATCAAGGGGCCATACGTGCCCATGGACTTGCCTTTCTGGGATGAGTGTTTCTCCACCTCACCCTTGTATTCAAAACCCAGTGCTGACTGAAACAAGAAGGAGAGGAATATCAGTCATCCTGAGAGCCAAGCTGGGTCTCACCCACCCTCCTCCAGGGGCTGGGCTGGGACCCTGCTCCCTGTCCTGTACTGCAACTTGCAGGTGCCTGGCTGCTCCTCGGCTGGTACAGGCCTCCTCAACCTCTCACACCACCCCTGCTGTCTGTGTGGCAGCAGGCCTGGGAATGGGCCCTTGCAAAAGCCCATGAGCTCCAGGTAAGAAGGCCACAATCCTGACTCCTGCACCCTGTCAGCAGGCAAGGCGGCTGAGCAGCATCTGACACCAGGATGTGCATGGGAGGGATGGCATCCTGCTGTCTCCATCCAGTCCTGCCATGGCCAGTCACTGTGCATAGCATACCGTGGGGGTTTGGAGATGCAGAACACCACAGCCCCCAAGACAAACACAGTGCTGCTCAGATAGGACAGCACAAGCATGTTAATGCACACCAGAGTTAATCTTCACAAGTGCCCTGCAATTTGTCATCAGTCATTGTCCTGCATATAGGAGGTGAGCTGTGTGCTTCAGTGGAGACCATGGTGCGTGGCATGCCTAGACCTGCACTCACCAGCACTTTGAAAACTGCAGCCACAATCCTAAATGTAGCACAGTGTTTTAGGGGCAGCACTGTGCACAGGCTGCAAGTACATATTTCAGCTGCCCTGTCCAACACACCTTGTCGGCTCGATCCCGCTGGACTCCATACTTCCCGCCAAAGCCCTGGGCTGCATCTGTCTGCGAGGAGTGCTTCCCAACATCAGCGATGTACTCGTGGCCCACTGCACACTGATGAGAGAGACAGCATGACATGAGCACCAACAGTCAGACTAGTAGGGTGGACAGAAACATAAGCATCACACAGTTGCTCTGCCCCACTGCCGAGATGCTTGCAGCCACGAGATGACAGGTCCAAACTGACTGTGCTGGTGGTGGCAATGCCTTCCGCACAGCCTTTGCCAGTACCAGCTCTGCTCTGAGACCTGGGCAGCCATCACACACAACTGGCCCCACTGCCAGCTCATCATGCAAATCACAGGGTGCTGAACACCTGCTGCTCCCAAATGCCAGTAGAGTAGAGTGGTGGATAATCACATGGGGAAACTGAGGAGAAAAGTGTGGATAGGCATGCACAACTGAAAACTCACAGGCAGCAGGTCTGGCACCTGCTCCTTATTTTCTGTATCTGAGAGTGAGAGTCAGCAGACCTGGCTGGGATCACCCTTTGCACCATAGGCCAGGCCAGGGTCTTACTGCTCCCTGCAGGAGGTGGTGTGGCCAGGAATTGCACACACTCCTCAGGAGAAGGGCCAAAGGCTGAACGCTTGCAACATCCTGGTAAGGCTGGATGAAGGCTGAGGAGCTGCTCAACAAAAACATCCTGACTGTGCTCCAGCAGAAGGGTATGAGCATGGCTGCTTCATTTTGGCCTCCTGAAAATGTCTGTTTCTCACCCTGCCATCCTGGTATCATGCACACCCACAGCATCCCCATTTATTGACTACTACTGCAGTTTTATCACCTAACTTCTGAAAAAAGAGTATTAAATGCTGAAAGGTACAGGAAGGAGTGTAATGATGGTTATCAGAAAACATAAAACAGAGTTGATGTGACAACAGAGAATATGAACTAGGGCTTCATCCTGGGAAGATAAGACAGAGGTCTGTAATGAAGAATGTGAGGAGGGAATTATTATTCATTAGTTCTCCAAGCACAAGTAGGGAAGCACCTAATTTAATTGTTATGCAGCGGGTTTGAAACAAGCCACAGAAAGTACCTCTTCACAGATCAGGGGAGTGTTGCAAGGAAGTTGTAGAGACAAATTATACAAATGGGTTCAAACAGATCCTGGAGACAGATTATGCACTAGCTAGATGTGTGAACCTGCACAGCCATGCCGGGTCTCCATTCTCTCCCTTCAGAGTCAGGCCAGAAAACAGGGATGCTCCTTCCTTTATGAGAAAAAGACTTTTCCACTGGGGCCCAAGGAAGCCCTTTACAACTGTTACCTTATCCATTCGGTCCTGCTCTGTTCCAAATTTGCCCCCATAGCCATAGGAGGCCTTGGGGCCAGTCTCCAGCTCCTTCTTCTTGATGACCTCATGTTCCTCTGACACCTTGTTCCTCAGCTGATGGATGCTGGTGAGACAGAGAGATTCAGGGCAAGTCACTGTGGGATTGTGCAGACCCGTGCAGCCAGCTGGAATATCCCTGTGTCACTGTACCAGCCAGAGCCCAGTCCAGAGCAAGACATAAACCCACTGCCAGCTGCCACTGTGTGCCCACACTGGGCCCCCACTGTGTGGTAGCCACACACCTGCAGCCACTGCACTGCAGCAGGAGATGATGCTACCTAGGGTGCTGGTGAAGGACCCAGAACGGTAGGCTCAGAGCGTGCATCCAGCCCCCACCCTGCAGCCCACATTCGAGGATATACCCTGTTTTCAACAAGAGCCCATCCTTTCCTTTTTCTGTGTGCTGCACTAGCCACACTGTGCAGGGCAGTCCCAAGGTCGCTGCTGGATAGGGTCAGCTTTGGACAGGGAAGGAGCAGCAAGTGTTTGCCACAGGGACAGCCACTGTCTCCAGGTACTTGAAAGTTAACCCCTCACGGCATCACGGGCAGCCCGTGAATTTTGCCTCTGGTGCAACAGCAGCATCTCAAACCAAGAGCCTGGATGCAGCCGGCAGAGCCGAGGAGGCTCCTCGCCCGGGGTGAGGTCTCCACTCCCCTGCCACCCCGTTGCTTTCTGGGGCCGGAGGTGGACCCCAAGCGAGGAGCCCCGCAAGAGGGGCCGCCAGGCAGTCCGCACCGCCACGAACGCTCTCTCGGTGCCCCCCAGGGCCCCGGCGGGCAGCGCGGGGCGGCGGGCCAGGCCCCC
>VZTV01121320.1:0-11109 GCA_013400875.1 Anhinga rufa
TATTATTATTATTATTATTCCTCCTCTTCTTTTTTTTTTTAAATTAGGAACACGTTCTAGATAGCGAGCAGTAATTTCTCCGTGCAGTGCACATGAAATTATACATATTACTGCTCTTTATTAATAAAAAAGTTCTGTATCACATTCTCTTCTCTTGCCTCCACTTCCCAAACACACTCCCGAGGTGACAGGTATGTTCCTAACCATTTAAAATAGACCAATAACATTCTAGTTTTTCTCCTGGGACGCAGAGGATCATCTGTAAGAGCCAAGACTCGTATGATTGCTCCCATGTCAGAGGCTCCTTTTGAAGAAGCCCTCCTGGAGAGTCGTTGAACTTCATAGAACGGGCTGTTCCACAGTCTGACCCTCTCGATCCTAAGGCAAAGAGGAGGGTCCCGCTCTGGCGGTTGCCTTCACCTGTAAAACAGCTCCAGACTACTAAGGCCACGGCTGTACTGCCGCAGCACAGCAGCGTTTCCTCTGGAGGACTTGCTCCTGCGCTCCTCTCCGTAGCCGACTGCAAGCAAAGCCCTCTAACGCTGCATTTTGAAGCCCGGCCATCCAGCAGCCCGCGTGCCTGCTGCACAGCAGGTTGGGAACTCGTGTGTCTTGAGCAGCCTCATTTTTGTGTCTAAGCCTCTTCTTTCCTTGCTCGTGTGCTACAAGTCACTTGCACTGCACACAACAGCAGAACCTGTACGCATCTGCAAGCAAATATCCTATGAGCTAAGGCTATCGAGGAGTAAAAGCCGGTTTCCCCTTAGCTGGCACGTCTCGGTTCTCTCTTCCTCTTGCACAAGTGTTTGTTTCGATGCCACACGGAGCATGGAGCCTTCCTTGTCCTGACGGAGTCTCTGCTGGCGATCGCCCGGCCTGAGCGCTCCGGGTGCCTGCCCCAGCTCACACTCTCCTGGGCCCTTCAGCTCCTTGAGACGAGGGTTTGTTCTTTGCCGTCACCTCTCGCCTCTTCTGCAGTTTTTGCTATGTCTGGACACGGTTACTTAAAACCCTCTCCTTGCGCTTTGCTTTGTGCTTCTCACTGCCTATTTGCTAATATCCAGGATTCTTACATCTCTTCTTTTCTCACATATCTTGATTAACTCACCTCAAACCTCGGTTGTCTTTGGCCACTCCTTAGCTCCAAGCAGGACCCTTCGCATCCTTGAGCTGCATTCCTTTCATGCTTTTTACGTCCCGCTTGTCTACAGCCTTGTTGCTCTATTGGACTGGATTTTACAGCTAATTCTTCTCCCAAAGTTGTTTGACACCAAAGATGACAAATCTGTGGAATTAAAAAATATTTTCTTTGGGGAAACTCCTTCAAAGAGATATTGCACACAGACATCATTTGTTTCTCAGTACTAAATAGATCACGTTTCGCCCAATGCTCTTGCAGTTTCTTGGACTTGGTTTGCCCCTGAATCTACTGCTGCATACTTCAGGAGGCCGTGAAATTTTGCAAGATGTGGGTGTCATTTACTACCTTTGCTCCTGGCTCCTGGCTCTGAATTCACCCATGGCACTTTCCAGTACACTTTCAGTCATTACCAGTCTGAACCAGTCTGAACCAGTCTAGCTTTGCTCCTCGCTAGAAAGGATTCTCCTGGAGGGGGCTGTGCTGGTGTTCCTGCCAGGAGTCACTAAATCATTCACTTTCCCCTGCCTCTGACCCATCTGACCCATCATGGGGTTAAACCGATGACCTCTGGAGGGCACGAAGCGCCTTTTAAAGCCCAGCCCAGGCCCTGCACTCTTTTCTGGGACTTCTCCAAAAGGTACCTGTTGTGAATGTCTTCTCTGACACGGGCTACAGAAAACCTTTGTGTGATAACAATTTCCATCTTCACTGATCTCCGCACAGTTTTCTACTGGTAGACAGTAGGGAAAAAATTTCTATAGTCATCACTATGGGAAGGAATGATGCAATTCATAGACCAGTAAACTCCCTGACAGCCCTTCAGTTCTGGATAACCATCAGTACCACGCTATTAGCTCTCTGCATCTCCTTTTTGATATTATCTGGGTGCTTCTTGCCTATATTTCAGTAGTGGGTGAGTATAATTTTGGCTGATCTTAGGCAGCACAGCCCTTAGCTGTCTACCACTGTCAATGGTTATGGTGCTTCACGAGAAAATTTAGACTAGCAGGGTTACTGTGAAAAATGAGCATAAAAATAAAGCCAGTCTCCAATATCTTAGAAACTGATAAGTACCATTTGAACCAACTCAGAAATTATCGTTACCACAATAAAATGGAAAAAAGAAGTCCTCTGAGAAAATGGGTTTTAGCAATGCTTGGGATTTGGACCAAAACTGAACTCTGTGGCTTGCACTTATCTCATTTGTATGTCAGCGAAACTGTCCTCAATATTGTAAATAATAAGAATCAAGATAACAGAGCTGCATATTTTGCATGCACATTTTGGGTCTGACTTTGGGTTTTCATTTGATACTTACCATTTTGGTTTCAGAAAATGTTAATATATATACTGTTATCAGACGATTTCTTCTGAATAAGTAACTCCAGCTGCTTCCCCTGATGCTTTGGAAGTTGTTGCCTCATTGCTGCTCTGTTAAGATGTTTCCAGCTTTGACAAACTGCCCAAACTAGCTGTGGATTTTATGTGCTCCCCCTTTTATATTGTCAATGTCACTTTTAACAGGCGAGGGGCCCATGACAAACAACTGCAAACGGTGTGCCAGCCGTAATGCAGATACTCTATATGCATATGACCCTTATCTTTTATAGCATAAACTATATTTGCACCATTGCCTGAGACGGGAGCACAAAGCCCGAGCTAAAAGAGAGCTAACCCACCTGTCAAAGTGTTTCTGTCGCTCTTCCAGCGACTTTACGACAGCCTGGCCATTTTCGGAGCCGTGGTGCAGACGGCTGTGCTCCCTGCAAATGCCTGTTTCGGCGGGGTAGGAGCAGCATCTATCTTCCCAATCACCCGCTCTTGTGTTGTATGAAGCCCCCAGTGCAGCGGCAGCGCTGTCTGGAAGAAGCTAGCATCAAAAAGAAACACAAAGGATTCTTGGCGCGACTTCGGCCCTGTCCTACGTGCCCAGTATGAAGCACAGTACATTTCCCCGTTCTCAGAAGCGTATATTGTAGGTGAGAAACCATCACTTTCCTCTAAGAAACTCGTTTTGAGCAAATAGTTTGCTATTAATTTATTTTTTTGCAGAGTAGTGACCTGCCTCGTTGTACCCTGGGTAGAGTCCTTCAGCGCAGAGCAAAGTATTAACCTCGCTGTGCACCCGCGGGTTGTCCGCCCGTGCTGGGGCTTCTTGCTCTTCTTGCTGCAGTGCTTTGTACCTGGAAAACACATCCCAAAACTTTCAGTGCTACAGGTTTCCTCAAGAGAGGTCTAGTGTACCTCGTGGAAGGAAATGTGTAGTTTCAAGAAAGGTTGAGATGTACAATATCGTTAGCGTAAGAATGCAACCGCAGGTCTCAGGAAACTCAGTCATTCTGGTACCCAAGTAGTGATTCACTGATTTTATTTCCTGCTAAAAATGATTAGTCCCCCTCCCTCCTCAGCCTCCTCTTCAACACTCAGAAACTCAAGAGCCTTAGATCCTCAACAGCAGGTAAGCAACCCCAGAAGTCCTGCTGAGCTGGCTCCTGGGACCCCTGGGTCCTTTCTGCACCCACCAGCCTCCCCCCTGCCTTTTTTGCCTTTTTTGCCCTTTTTTCCTTGAAGGCCGAAGGAAGGAGCAGGCTGGCAGGGAGTCCGTGCCCCCTTTCCCTCTGGGTGGGGGAAGAGGAGCCAGATACACGCTACTGAAGGACTGCCAGGCATGGCCTTATGTCCACGGTATCACATGGGAGAAAGTGGCCTCAGGAAAGCAGTGGTCCAAAGCTCGGGCTGAACAAAGACCTCTTCATTTGTAGATTTTTTTTTTTTGTAATAAAATAAGCTAATTATTCACTCCAAGTACCTCTTTGGTCCAATCCATTTATTTATAATTAATAGTAAGTTCTGTTTCCTTGACTGCAGCAGAGGGGTGTCCCCCATCTGATCTGTACTTGATGATGGGTTTTGCAGCCTGGTCTGGGGTTGCTTTCTCTGGCTTTTGGGCCGGCCATGCCTTGGGCGGCGGAGGCGGGTTAATGCAGGCAGACCTCCCCTCCGGCCGCTCCCGCGTTTCCACGGTACGTTGGGCATCTCCTCACTGCCCAAAGTCCAGTGTAATGAGAAAACGCCAATTTCTCATCTTTGCCGAGGGCACGCACCAGTGAGAGGTGGCCGAGAGGATCCCACGCAGGGTCGCCCTCCCGCAGCCGCTGCTGCCTGCGCCCTGCCGCAGCCCCAGAGACCCAGACGCTTCCTTTAGCCACCGAAGGACCACCACCGCCTCTTCTTCCTACCTGCATCCCTTCTACAGCAATGGTTTTGGCCATACTCCACCGCCCTGAACACAGTGCTGTGCAAAGTTAAACTGAAATTCGCGGCCTGGAGTGATGGCTGCAAGCCCGCAGGGTGCTTTTGATGGGAGAAGGCTGGTGTGCTCTGCTGCAAAACCTCTTCCATCCAGCGCACCGCTGAGCCGTCCCCGCCGGCTGGCGCGGGGTCCGGCGCGGGCAGGGAGCGGGTTCCTGCGGGCAGCCACCTGTTAGTCCTGCGATGAAGAGCAAGGGGAAGGTTGGGGAGCTGAGGAGCCACTCATCATCGCAAACGACGCTGAGCACCGCACGCTGCTCTCGCTGCAGAGGCAAGTAATGTTCGGCGCGGCAGAGAGCGAGCCCGAGACCGTACCATAAACCACAAGGATGCGGAGGGAGACGGAGCCCCAAGCAGCCCATATCAGCTCCTGAATATTTCATGGGTTGCACAAGCCGTTTGGAGTAGAGCGATCTGCAATACTCCATTTTCCGCAGCTCCTTTCCGAAGCCTGCTCTCCTCTCCCACCAACGCTACTTTTCATTTGTCAGGAATGATTACCCTTCTTTTTTGTTAATAACAGAGCTGAAATGCCCAGACCAGTGCTTGGGTTTATAAGCATCCTCGGCAACATCGTTGGTGATGTCAGCTCAGAGTATGCTAATTAATCTATGGTCCCTCTTCTGGCTGTTTCTGCAGTAACAGAGCAAAAATAATTTTAGGTTATGTATCAAGACTGCCTGTTGTTTATTTTTTATTGCCTTTCTCTCTGCATGGCACAATTGAAAAAAAAAAAAGGCTTTGCTTTCAGGGTAGGGGCCGGACTCCGGCGTGGTGTAAGGCAGCGCTGCTCCAGCTGCGGGTCGTCTGCGGAGCCATCCCGGGACGGCACCTCTGCTCTCCGAGAGCCATGGGTGGCCCTGGGGTCGGGCTGCTGAGGGTGCGATGGTGGCCCTGGGGTCAGGCTGCTGAGGGTGTGATGGTGGCCCTGGGGTCAGGCTGCTGAGGGTGCGATGGTGGCCCTGGGGTCGGGCTGCTGAGGGTGCGATGGTGGCCCTGGGGTCAGGCTGCTGAGGGTGTGATGGTGGCCCTGGGGTCAGGCTGCTGAGGGTGNCCTGGGGTCAGGCTGCTGAGGATGCGATGGTGGCCCTGGGGTCGGGCTGCTGAGGATGCGATGGTGGCCCTGGGGTCGGGCTGCTGAGGGTGCGATGGTGGCCCTGGGGTCGGGCTGCTGAGGGTGCGATGGGGGTGGAGATGGGGGTGCGAGGTTTCGGGGCGCTCAGAGCTGCCCGGGAGCCTGCCGGTGTCAGCAGGGACCCCAGGGCTGTCCCACCAGCCCGGCACCCACGGTGTCGCGGGGGTCCCCAGGCTCCTCTCCAGCACCTGAGATTCCCCACTTTATTTTCCCTTCTTCCTTCTAAGCTCTTCCAGGCGTGGTCGGCTTCTCAAAGCAATTAGCGCTTCCTTCCCCTGCTCCCACTTCTCGCTGGAGGAGGAGGACGGTCCCCGAGTACCCTGGACCCGCCGGGAAGCCGCGCGCGCACTGGGGTTGCCCAGATCCAGTTTGAACTGCTGGGATCTGCAAACCGGATAACCCCCGAGGTTCCTGCCAAGCGTCTACCTGCCCGTGACTTAGTACTAGTAATCTTTACTAATATTTGCAATAGAAACAGCATTTCGCTGAGATTAACAAACTTCGCCGTGGCTTATTTGCGCCTTTTGAATTTGTAAATGAGGAAAAGGGTTGGGAAAAGGGGTCTGGGGACGATATACAGGGAAATCTAGTTGTGAGAATTTATCCTCTCCATTAAAAGCTACTAAGAACCTCATCTCTGGTATTTAATGTACCAAATTCAATATTCTGAACATAGTTTGCATATAAAAATAGCAATATCATATTTTTAAAAATGGAAGGGGGAGGGAAAGTTTTAACTAAGTCACACACTTTAATAGGGGCTTTTTTTTCATAAATCCAAGCTCTGGGAAATATTAGCCGGGCAAGAATAAACTCTTTGCAATAACTGAAGGGTTTTCTCCCATTTTTCTCCCCATGAAAGCTGTATTTTCCTTCTACACGATGCAGGATGCCCTGAGAAGTAAAAATTAAGAATCTTTGGGAAAAGGAAAAGATCTGTTGTCCTTAGCAGAGCGAGAGCCTTGAAAACCCTGGGTTTATAAATGAAGAAAATGCATGAATAATAAAAACCACACCACCTAAAATCTAATTAATTTGAGTGAGTCGATAAGTTTCTGAATGCCAGTAACAGAGGAGGAAGCAGGGGGGAAAAAGAGGGATGTGAGACTTTCCACTTATCTTCTTCTCATTCAACTTCTTAAAAAAATCTGGAAAAATTGTCCATACAACGTGCACGAAATAGAAACATGTCCTTTATTTATTGCGAGTTTCTTCTAAACTACTTCAACCCCTAATCTCATTATGTGCATCCACGTATTTGCCCGTCAGGAAATTTCAGGAATCGCTCTGGTTGCGGAGGGCAGCCGACGGCCCCGGCAGCGCCAGCTCCGCCTTCCCACGGGGAGAACTCCCGCCTTGGGTCTGGCTTGGGAACAGAGCGCAATGCCGGCACCGGTGGCGGCACGGTGCGGGACGCAGGCGGGAGAAGGCGAGCTGCGCTGTGCCGTGCTGTGCCATGGCTGAGCCACGGCTGCGGCAAACCGTGGCCACGCCATGCCGCGGCTGCGCTGTGCCACGGCTCTGCTGCCACCTTCCCGTGTTGCCGTGCCATGGCTACGCCACGCCGTTGCTGGGTCGTGTCATGGCCGTGCCATGGGCTACATCTCAACGATGTCATGCCGGGGCCGTGCCGTGCTGTGCCTGTGCTGGGGCCGTGTTGTGCCATGGCCATGGCCACTGTAGTGCCTGTACTGTGGCCAGGCCGTGGCCATGCTATGCTGTGCTGCGGCCACGCTATTTCCATGCAGTGCCATGGCCATGCCATGGCTGTGCCATGGCCATGCTGTGCCGTGGCCATGTTATTTCCATGCAGTGCCATGGCCGTGCTGTGCCGTGGCCATGCTGTGGCCATGACATGCCGTGGCGGTGCCCTCGTGGGAGCCCTGTGCGCAGCTGGGGTGTCACTGCCAGCACCCCAAGCACCCCCGTGCCACGGTCCCTCACTGCCCCACGGTTCTCTCTGAGATGGTTTCTCCTGCCGGGAAATGGCGATACCCACCAAGCCGCTCTTCTGCCCGGGCAGGCAGACCGGAACAGTGCGGGCAGCTGCCAGCCCCTCCATCTGAAACATCTCCTACAGTGGCGCCGAGCTGATCTGACTGTCGTTTACCCCAGCGTAAATCCCAAGCGAGTGCACCGAGGTCACAATTTTCCCCACCTTTATGGGGCTGGTGAAAGCAGAGCGTGGCCTGGCAAGTTTAAAGATGCTCATTTTTCATTTATATATTTGCATTTAGCTTTTGAGCGCTGCAGAACGACTTACCGGCGTGTAACGGAGAGACTAATCCTGTGCAAGGTCTGCCCTATCACCTAAACACGAGAGTTTAAAAGCGTTCCAAGGAAAGCCATTTTCATATCATCAAACTACAGGAAATTTCTCGTGAAACTCCTTGGCTAAATTCGGGCTGATGTCTGCATGCAGCAGCCCCGTGGCAGGCGCCGGGCTGTGCCGGAGGAGCCGCTGCCGTAGCGGGGAGCGCGGCGGGGGCGTGGGGGGGACGGGGACCGGCCGCCGCGCTCCCGCTACCGTCGCCGCCGTCGCCACCGGTACCTCCGCGCCGCCACCAGCCCTAACACCTGGTTCGGTCCGCAGTGACAGCTCAGCGCCTCGACAGCGGTAACGATTTAGAAGCGGGATGCTAAACAAGATATATACACGATGTCAAATATTGGCTGCACACATCTAAGCCAATCACTTCTAAATAAATTAACCATGGCATTGCCTAATACGATCCACCTGCTTTCTTCCTCGTGTTGTTCCAGACCCTACCTGAACCCCCCTTTGATTAAATGTCAAAAGCTTGCCTTGTGCCTGCAGATTTCACTGAAGGCGGATAACAGAAAGGTTCCTCCTGTGACTCCATAAAACTGAAATAAATTCCACTGGCATCTTGTAAATTTTTATTTTCTACAATGACTGCAGGCCCCATCTGCGACCCAGCTGTTATTAGAAGGGAAAGCGTTGGCCCTTCTGCATTACAAAACAGCATAGAACAGTAATTGCCAGTGGAAGAGATTAAGTGTAGACACTAAAAATGTTTACTCGCAATGAATATGCATAACGATGGGTAGGAAACAGCACTGGAAGATTAAAAAGAGAGAAGGGTTTGTTTACAAGGCTGGGAAAAAAAAAGAGGGGAATGTCAGTTGGCCCCAAGCCTGAAATAGGAACGAAAAACCTTTGGGCAAGGCATTAGGGAGAAAAACAGATGGTTTGTGAACCTTTTATTAGATAGAAAAATCATTAATCAAGCCCAGGCTGGAAATGGCAGGGTTTTTGGTAGTTCATATTTTAGTTTATTTTTTCTTAAAGTGACAGTGTGCTATTTTGTTGACAGTCAGCGGTATGGAGCCCCTTTCCATAGGCGAGGCAGCCGCTTTAGCATGCAGCATTGGGAGCACATCTAACTTTAGGTCCGTGCTAGCACCAAGCTGTTCTGCAGAGGAAATCCCTCAGTAGGGTTTCACATTTCAGCACCTGTTTTGCCTGTATAGCGAAGCAATTAAAAAAAGAAAAAAGAAAAGAAGAAGGGGGGAAAAAATCGCAGCCTGGTTTATTTTTTCATGGTCGCTTCGTTCCGACTGGCGGGGGGAGAAATGTAGGGCACGAAAACTTCTGCAGCCAGGCTCATGAATAAAGAGCCATTTAGCAGTGCTTGTCAATACACGCACCCTCCATCATGTCCCTGTTTCCCTTTATTCTGTTGCTAGAAGTCTAAAAATAATTGAGTTTGCTGCATTCAAATCATGGCGAGCCAAACGGAAAGAGGGAAAACGGTCTGGCAACCCGGTCACCTTCGGTGCTGGCTGGGGGTGTCGCGTGCGTGCCAAACGGTGCCACCTTACCGTGCCTGAATACGGGGCTTTGTTCATCCGTTTCTCCCCTTCCCCGTTTCCATCAGCATCAGCCTCAAAGCAGGGCATTTCTTTCGCATTAATAGCTCAAGGCACACCAGCCTCCCTCTCCCCCCAGTCTCTCATTAACCTTAAGCGTTGTCTTCTGCGGTCGTTGCTATTTGTGAAACGAGCAGGTCGTCTCCTGCTACCAGCCCGGTGGATTTGCACTCCTCCCGCCTTCGCCTGCCCCGCCGTGCGCCCGCTGCACCCCTGAGGAGCCCGGGGGGGCACAGAGGGAAGCGGGGTCGCACGTCTGCGGGCATGGCTACGTGTGTAGGCGTGCATGAGCCGGCGCGTGTGTGCACACGCGTGTGCGGGCACGTGCGGGTGGGTGCGGGCAGGGCAGGCTCCCCGAGCAGTTGGCACGGGGCGCTGAGCGTGCCGCGCCGAAGAGGGAGCCACCGAGGGCTGGGGTTCACCCTGGGCACCCCCGCCGGTGCCCGGGGGTCCCCTGGGCGCCTGGCACTGCAGCATGAGGGGCTGGGGATGCGGGGTAAGGGGAGCAGCGTTTCTCCCTGCTGCCCCTGAAACCGAGGGCAGGAGGACGTGGGGTGGAGGGACCCGTCCCTGGAGACAGCCCGGGGCTGGGTCAGCAGACGGGCACCTAAAGCCCACCCAGAAGCTGCCCCTGCGCCCTCGTCCCCCTGAGCACCTCGGGTGCCCCCGAGCAAGTGGGTGCAGCAGGGCGGCAGCGCCCAACCCCACACACCGGGGTCGCCCCACGCCTCCTTGGGGTGGACCCACCTCCAGCATGGCTTTCTGGGGTGAATAATTTCTATTTCATGTATTTTTATACATAAATTACTAGGAATGAGAGGAGGTAAATAAAAAAAAATTAATTTTTTTTTTTAAATAATTGTCCAGCTTGTGAATCGTGCAGACCCTTCTAGGTGGGGAGAATCCAGCACGGGCCGTTACAACTTTTAAACACGCCTTTCGGGGCAAATTGCGTCTGGCCCTTGCCTCGTACAGGTGTAAATATGCTGATTTTAATTGAAGTGGTTTCGAATACCTGGGAGCAGGAGCACAACCAGACTCCTGGTTTTCAATTTCTGCTGGCGCTTGTTCTGTCATAAATCTGGGGCAAATCCGCAGGCTCCCGTGGAGTTACCTGGCATTTGCATTTGCATAACCAAGCTCGTCATTTGGCCTGGTGGCGTTAAAAGAAATTTAAAAAACAGTGAGGTAGAAACCTCAGCTTTATCAAAACATCAACGCACATAAGAGTTACAAAAGATGACATTAAGAATGAACAATAAAATATTTAACAGTAAACTCAGGGCCAAAAATAAAGCCAATATCCTTCTTTTGGGAATAAAGGGGAATGATTTCTTTTTCCAATTTCTTTTATACCACAGAGGAGCTGCCCACACATTTCCTAATTCTTAGACTAATAACTCTGAGATGAACTTCCTAAAACATATGAGCTTCATCAGAGCGGGGGGAGGGAGGGGGGAGAGAACGAGGGGGAAGTACAAAATGATCTTTGTAAGAAATAGTAGCTGGGATTGCTAGCGTTGCATATGTTACAGCACATCATTAATAACAGTGATCAAAAGAAAAAGAACATCTTAGCAGCTGCATCAAATTATTATAGAAATTGGAATTTTCAAATGAGCTCAGA
>VZTV01121322.1:0-13509 GCA_013400875.1 Anhinga rufa
TGAAAGGTATAAATTAAAGAAACATTCCTCACCTTGAGTTTTAAAGTTTTGAAGCCAGGATCAACTTCCCCTTGAGTGCNAAAATAGGACATAGTGTGAAGCAAGATAAGCCCAAGTTTTTAAACCAGTAGAGATACAATTCATGTTTCTCTAACAACTGTTTTTGTGGGATAAGGGTAGGTCTGCAGGCTCCTGTGCGCATTAAAGCCCAGGCAAATCCATAAAATGAAAACAAAGTTAAAACAACTTAACAAAAGACAGAAATAGCCTTTTTAAGATTCACAGGAGTACTTTTTCTGTGCTAATCAAAGCAGCCATCATGACGACATTGATGGGCACTGGCAGAGATGCATTTCATGAAGTGGCTGTCTGCTCGACGGTATTAGAATGGATCTATCTGTCTTCATTGTGCTCCATTAACATGCCCCTCAGATCTATCAGGAAAATGTTTACAGTCCTATTTATAAATTATTACCACTGATAGTTAAATATATTAGAGCATATTTAGGAATATTGCTCATTGATAGTTCTTCATTTCCCTACATATTTTTACAGTTTAATTTCCATGCTTACTTAAAAATAAAGAAAAAGATGTTTTGGGGTTTTTTCCTGATACAAGCGTATTTCTAGTCTGTGTGTGGCAAAAAAAGATTATCAACTTACTTGATTTCAACAATGCAATGTATAGAAATGTGTCCCATGGTAGAAAAAGATAGGTGTTCACTAACCAGGGTACATCTTCTTTAAAGATATATTTGCCTGCAACAATTCATTTAAAGGTGAACAATCAGTATATGGAAATTTTGTTTATGATTGGTTTCAGTGCTGAACATAAAGCAGACATCTGACTCAGTCATTTTGTTGTCACTTGCTCAGCTTTGTGAGGTCTTCTAATTTTAGGGTGGTTTGTGTTTTTTTTTTTCCCATCAATTACATTCTATTTATCAAGTTTAATCAAGTACTGGCATACGCCAATCTTCATACAAAAGAAAGATTTTAAAGAAACCATGGTATTCTCATTTTTTGTCTTTGCTCTCAAGACCAGATAGGCTTTAATAACATGAAATGTTATTCATTTTATGTTTACTTCAATGCCATCTCAAGCTGTATAGCCAGCAGTTTGCAGTGCATTTTTGAAGGGAGAAAAGAGAAGTAGAAAAGGGTATTCCATGTTTAATAATGATCAGACTAATTTTAATTTGCTATCCAGGCTAAGTAAGTTTTAGTCCAAAATGGTTTAGTCTGGCTTACTAAATAAAGAAAATCCTCTGTTAAATATTTTTTCTGTTAAAGTCCCCCTGGGAGAGGCTTTCCTCTATGGGATAAAAGAAGTGTATCTAACAGCAAGACAGTCCTTTCTTTTTTGAACAATGATGAATAACAAATTTATAGCAATATATATACCTTTGGTAATGTAGAGGAGAAATTCAATGTCCCAGAAACTTTCAGGAAGAGACCACTAACTGTCATTGCGCTGCCCCTTCTGTATGACAATGTCAGTGGTCCAGGTGGGACTTCAGAAAGAGCCCGAAATGCTCACAGATTTACAGGTGTTTCCTTAGAAGTGTCACTTAGATAACCTAGTTCCCCCTTTTTTTTCTAATGTTCCTTTCTAGCCCATTTCATGAAGCATGTAAAAAAAATAGGAAAGAGATGAATGATACGATAGTTCTAAACCAGAAGGTTATCAATTGAACTGCACTGATCAGATACACAAGGGACAGTAGCTAGGAGGTGATCTAATAAGCAAGTATACGTGGAAGAAATGTAACCTGATAATTTAGGGAGCTATAACCAAAGAAATTAGTTCTAATGCAGCTGAAGAAAGAAAATGGAGAAAAATAATCACAGAAACACTATTAAGACAATATGAATGGATATCTGTGAGATCTGCCTACAGGAGAAAACCTAACCTAACTTAACCTGAATGACTGATTTTAGAACACCAGGTGACTAACTGGTTCTAGTCTAAGCTATATACCACATTGATTGCAGCTGAGGGAAGCTAAAAGGTTGAAAAAAGTGAGAAGAATGTGGTACTTAGATGAGGGAGTGTGTTAAAATCTTGTTATTTATAGCACCAACACATCTTGCTAGTCACTTTTCTTTGTTCCTGCACCTATGAAAGGTATAAATTAAAGAAACATTCCTCACCTTGAGTTTTAAAGTTTTGAAGCCAGGATCAACTTCCCCTTGAGTGCATTTCCTAACAAATATACTCTATTGGTATATAATCCGCAAAATTCATCAGCATACAGTTTAGATGGGTGGTACTGAATGCAAAGCATTTTGAAACCCTTAACTTTTTAATGTGTGACTCCAGCTTATTAAATGCAGTGTAACACTAAAGCAAAAAACATTTCTGCTTCTGGAATAGCACTGCTTGTAACATTAAGTATGTATCACATTTAGAAAAGGGCTCAAAGAAGTAGGTGCTTTCACTTTACCAATCATCATTATATAAACTCACGTAGGCCAATGAAGACGATGATAATNACGGTTCCTTGGGAAGACAAACGCCATCACTCCCAATGTCCCCCCCCACTTCCTTCTTCTTCCCCCAGCTTTATATCCTGAGCATGACATCATATGGTGTGGAATATCCCTTTGGTCAGTTTGGGTCAGCTGTCCCGGCTGTGTCCCCTCCCAGCTTCCCGTGCACCTGGCAGAGCACAGGAAGCTGAAAAAGTCCTTGACTAATGTAAGCGCTACTGAGCAACAACTAAAACATCTCTGCATTATCACCACTGTTTCCAGCACAAATCCAAAACATAGCCGCATACTAGCTACTGCAAAGAAAATTAACTCTATCCCAGATGAAACCAGGAGAGTAGATGACCTTATTACCTTTTCACAGAAAAGCCTGTTGCTAATATATTTAAATCATTATTTGTTCAGACTAATTTCAAAGATTATTTTAAAATAGCAATTTTGAGATGAGTAAGTGAATTTCATGACACAAAAAGGAAGAATTCCAGATGAGGACAGATGCCATTTTTTGTTTACCAAAAGAAAAAATCTAGATCAAATCAAAAGAATGGCGGTCTTCTGTTAATTTATTTTGTTGCTTAAAAAAGAGTTCTACCAATAAAATAAAATAAAAACCTCTAGTGTGATTGATTAGTTATCAATAGCTAGTTTGGGACAATGGAGATTTCACTCTTTTTGTCAAGTCCATGATTAATTTTAGATGTTAAGCCATAGGAATCAGGAAAAATGCAACCTGCATAGGCCTATTTTCAACAGCTATTTCAACTCTGTTTTCAGTTCTGTTTCAATAGCTATTCACTGTTTGCTCCAGCGGAAAGCTGAGGGCTGTATTTTGTTGAAACTGGACCTACATGATCTCAATATTTCCATTTTATTAAAAGGATGTTATCCAAGCTCTTTGCCACTCTGAGCTTCACAACTTCTTGCATCAGCAAGCTGATTCAAAAGGCACATGATGGAGTACAGTTGATCTACATAAGAACTTAGCACTGGCTATACCAGAACAGGCTACACACAAGTAATCCAGCACCTTGCCTTAAAAATCGGACGATACTAAGACCAGGTGTTGATTATACATTACAAGCATAAGAGCAGGCCAAACACTTCTACAGAACTCTCACCCTGCTCCCAGTTACATATTAGAAAGCTGATGCGTTCTTACTATGTGAAGTATAATGGGGATATAAAAATCAAACCCTTTATGGTTTTCCCCCTATGCCACTTAAAGACACCCTCAATAAATGACTGTAACAACCAGTGGCATCTGTTTAGCCGGTGTCTGAAGGGCTATGAGTGTGACAGTAGTGAGGACTGGATTGTGGACTGGTGGGTTGTCCTCCTGGAGCACAGGGCAACCATCTCTCACAAACAAATCTTCATGTCTAATTAGCCACCTGATAAAAAAGATCTAATTCAGCTTAGTGCTACACTGGTAGAAGAAGAGGATATTTAACTGTGAGCAATGTTGATTGTAAATGGAGTGTTAGGCTTCCGAAAATCAGTGAGAATTTAGGAGCCTAAAAAAGAGGTGTAGGTGTCTGAGCACTTTAAACTATGCCTTGATAATTAACTTTAAGGGAAGTACACATTAAGTGCATTGTGTCCTATAAGGTCTACAAGTGTTTAGAATTTACTACTTGTAAATGGCTATTTACATAAAAGGCTAATTGTATGTCTTATTTGCTTAAACAGATGAGCATATCAAGCAACCATGAGAAGACACTTTTGTGTTTCAACAAGACTGTGAAATTATTAAATTCCTAGCATTTGTCCTAGTTTCAAGATCAACATCAGAAAACTGCCAACTGATGAAAAATGCTATTTCCTGTTCCAAAGTTATAGAAAGTAGTTTATTAATTTTACTGTGATGACACACAGGAACTGCAAACCAGGTTTAGAGGCACATAATACCAATGACTGTACAAACAGACAAAGAAAAAAAAAACCCCAACTTTGCCTCAGATGGCTTACAATATGGATTGTAGACAATATACAATGAAAGAATATACAACACCAGAGAAACTGAGGTAATAATTTATCTACATGAAAAAAACACCTAGCCTTGCGAGACTTAAGGTAACTAGTAAGCCAGAGGTGACATCTGTCAATCTTAGTGAACATGACTATTGCTAACTTTTATCAGCTGAAGAGGTAGGGGAGGTAGTTTTGATGTTTGGAAGGAGCGTGCAGGTTTTCATATATTCTGATTCCACTTTTTAGGTTCATGGAAATGATTAATACCTAAGATGGCTGGAAATTCTTTCTTGAGCAAATCCCAGTGTTACTCTTGAATACTACATTTTTTTGAGGATGTAGGTAAAACAAGGCATTAAGCTGTCAAGAGAAAATGACTAATTAGGAAATCAAGAAAAGATAATGATAGGCAAATACTGAAGCTTAGATGTTAGTAAGCAGACTAGCAGGCAGCAGTCACAGAGAGTGTTTTGCAGCTCCAAGAGGAGCAGATGCAGAAATGTAAAAGAAAAATGAGAACAGTTTAAATATGGTTAGGAAAACTGTTTTAATTTCATATGCACTTACAGTGTCACTGACTATTACAGGTACTTCTATTTTTAGAGCCCTATTCATATACTTGGGGTAAGGCATGCAAGTACCTAGATATTAAATTGTTGAGATATTGTGAATGATAACATGACCCCATGAATCACTGCCAACCAAATTTTGCTCTATTATAGAAATGTTGAATGGGTGCTTTCCTGTTCAGCCAGCCCAGTCCAAAATTCTTGATTCCTCTCTTCTAATTGTTAAGAAAAGCAGACCATATTTTATTAAATACAAATGTTTCCCAATTAAGTAATTAAATGGAAACTCTCTGTAACTGCCAGGATCCTTCAGAACTGCACTATGAACAAATACGGAATAATCTTTCCCAGGCAGAATTCCTCCCTCTGGATTATGGCATATATTACTTTTCAGGGAGCAGAAAGAACAATCAAATACACACTTGTAATAACTTGTGTAAGACAAATGTATGTTAATGCTTCCTAAAGCTGATGCTGCAGGATTGAACAATTATATACAATTCTAAAGGGAAAATGCAAAGGAAGAAAAAAGTCTTTAAAAATCAGGTTAAAAAATTGGGAAAAGTATTATCCATTTTGAAGAGCTGTAGGCGTATATCTTTTGCCTGAATATAGAGTGGGAGAGGGTAAATTATTATTTCCTAGTAGTGTACTGCAATGTATTTTTCTTGATCTGGTATTTGCACACATCTATACTGTATATATCATATATACAAGCTTGTTAAAATGCAAACATACACATGCATACTTTCTCGTGATGCTAAAAAGATGCTGGACTAGTGAAAAAGTATGCTATTGCTTACTTACCAGAATACAAATTTTGCCTGCAGTTTTAATATTAAATGAGGACTAGTACTTGGATGTTTACCTCATTCTAAACTAGTATTATTGAGACACTGTATTCTTAATGTCTGTGTGCCTGTGTAAAGTATGAGAAAACTGGAAGAAAGGTGTCATATGAACTGTGATATTTTAAAGCTAAATATTGAAGAATTGCATTGGGTTTACATGGTAAGAAAGACAAGATTACCACCATCTGCCTGTTGTGCAGTCACACGTATTGTGTGAAATGATTTGGTGAAGTCTGATGAACATAAATAACAGAAACAACTCATTATCATATTATTTTGTGGACACTAATGTATGGGGTGTATGTGTGTATGGTGTGCCGGTGCCCCAGGGGCTGGCAGAGGCTGCAGGGCGGCCGCTGTGAGGAGAGGCCGGGGCTGCCCCGGGCCGGACACAGCCGGTTCCCGCCGGCTCCAACCCACCCACCCCAGGGCACGGCCGAACCCCGCAGCCACGGTGGATGGCGGCGCCTCGGGGAAAGCCTGGGTAAGAAAGGGCAAAAGGCTGGACAGTCAGAGAGAGAAATGGGGGAGAAGTGTGAGAAACAGCCCTGGGAGCCCCGAGGGGAGAGGGGGAGGAGGGTGAGGAGGTGCTCCAGGCTCCAGAGCAGGGACCCCCTGCAGCACCAGGAAAGACTAAGCTGGAGCAGACATCCACACTACAGCCCCTGGAGGACTCCAGGCCAGAGCAGGTTTATTCTGAAGGTCTGCAGCCATGCTGGAGCAGGGGAAGAGTGTACAGAGGAAGGAGCAGCACAGAGAAACTGTTATGGACTGACCACAATCCCCAGCCCCCATCTCCCTGTGCTGCTCAGTGAGGAGATAGGAGCCAGAGGAACCAGGAATGAAGGAGTGAAGTTGAGCCTAGGAAAAGGTTTGGAGCTGGAAGAAAGGTGTTTTAGCTTTCATCTTTGTTTCTCACCATCCAAACTGGTTTTAACTGGCAATAAATTAAATTAATTTTCCCCAAGTTGAGTCTGCTTTTCCTGTGAAGGTAATTGGTAAATTACCTCTGTGTCTCAAGCTCAACCCACAAGATTTTCCTTTTTATTTTCTCACTCCGTCCTGTTGAGGAAGGGGGTGAAGCAGTGGCTGGGTGAGTGTCTGCAAGCTGGCCAAGGACAACCTACAAAAACAACGTGTTAAAAGTCAGTGATGAAAGCAATTAAACATAAATTTCTTTCAGTGGAACCACAGTGTCATCCATAATATTTACCACATCTTTTCAGAGGTACAGTTTTGAAGTATATGTCTCTTCAAGTATTACTGTTATGAAAATGATTATTCCTAAATAATCCAATACTTCTGATCCAAAGTAATTTGCCAATATGTTTCTGTAGAAAAGAGGAGAAAATTGAGGTTCATAGACCCCATCTAACTTTTCTAGACATTAATTGTAGCTTAGAAGATTCAAATGTTAGAGATGAGAAAAATGGAAAAATAGATTCTCTGCTAAAGTTTTTTTAATATTTGATTAGCCATACTGAAGCCTAACTGCCTGAGAAAGTCCAGCAAAGGGATGTGTGCTGTGGCCCCAGGGTCTACAGGGCAACTGTAGAATTGTAGGCTAACTACAGGGTGATTTCAAGGCATCATATACCGGAAAGACAGTGAAATTTAGATCTTGGATCCTGGCAACCATTTGCTGCAAGCATCCACAGTAAAAGGTGTCCTGAACATCTGGGAAGTTGTGTAGATTATTAACCTTTAGAATATATCAGCTGTATAGAATTAATGTTTTCCAGAAATACACCCAGAATAAATGTAGCAAAGAGAAATGTTCTGCAAAATTAATTTTTTAAACAAAAAATAGGTATTCCAGGTTTCTCTATTTCATTTTAATAAGTTTTGTTTCATATTAAAAGACCTCTTTGTGGCCAATGATCTCCTTTCTCAAGAGAACTCTTCCCTGCTAGTACTGGTAAAGAACAAATAATACTAGTAAACGACATCTTCGGGTCCTTATCTTTATACTTATCTGTGAAGGGAGATAAAGATTCTGAAGATGTTAACTTTCAAATATTTTTTTTTATATGCAAGACCAAACAGCAAAGTACCAAAAACAAGTAGCTAGGCAATTCATCTTCTCCCAAGGATGAAAAAATGAAACTTCATATTTATACTTCCAAAGAGGAGTCAGGGAAGGGAAGAGCAAATGTTCACTTGATTGCTTTCCTTCTAGGAATATTTTCAGTCTTTTGATTACAGTTCTGCTGCCCTATTCTACTGTTACATCCCTACCAAAGAACTAATATTTAGAAGTAAATCTTATCTTTATGTCACTCCTGGTTATATCAGAGGTGCCCACTCACACTTTTTGAATACATACTTTCAAAACTGAGAGAGCCTATTTCTGAAGAGAAGGATCTTGGCTGGTTCACACTGAGGCAGTTAAGGAAAACTGTTTTCTTAGGGATGCCCAAAAATATGGAAGATTGAAATCTTGATTTACATCTCAGTAATAAATTCTGACAAACATAACACATCCTATCATATGCAGCTAGTTTAAATCCTATTTGCTATCAACGTGAATTTTTAATGACAAATTTTGTTAGAAAGTTTCATATGTTACAGCCAGACTAAGGAAAAGTGGATTTACAGACAGATTTGTTTGTTTGTTTGTTTCAGATAAGGATTGTTCATGTACAAAATAAAGTGTAGACAGTGAAAAAAAGTTATGAAATAGAAACTTGGTCCTAAAAAATCAATTGTTCTACTGATGGATAGAGAATTTTTCTAATTATACTTCTTGCTTTATATCACTTCTGGTTTTGTAGACTTCTGGTTTATATCACAAATAAAAGATGTAAACCATAGCTTAAGTTGGAATTTCCAACAGTAATTGAAAGTGTGGATGCTTAATTCATATTTAAATAATGGCAATTAGTATCTCAGTTTCCATGGTATGATTTGAGGATATCAACATTACAGAAAGCCTTCAGTGTCAGTTTAATTACTGCAGCATTACTTATGATTGCTATCTCGAGGACTGCACTTTCTGTCAGAAAACCTAGAGTGTTAAAGTTCAAAGGTGAAAGTTCTAGAGGTTCAACAAGACTGATATATGTCAATTCTCAGTTCCACTCTTTTCTGTTTCATTTTGAGAATACACTTATATAATGATAATTAGACAAAAGTTTCTTGAAACAAACAAATATTTTAGAAGGATTATTTTTAGAGTTGTTTTCTGCTTTTTAAATAAAATGGGGGGACTTGGGGGATTTTTTTTTTTTGTTCTGTTTTTACTGACCTCCAAGCTTCCTATGCTGCCAAACACATTGCATTCTTATCACAAAAGAACAGAGGAATGCAAAGTGGTGTAGGCTATTTCCAGTGCTTTATGTTTGCACATAGTGCTTCAGAGATACAGCTATGATGAAAAGTAATAAAAATTCTCTGGAGTTCCATACGTACCTCTGAGTGCTTGAGGCTCCATGCAGAAATTCTTTCTGCTAGTCCCCTTGGGAAAACTAAAACACACAAGTATTGCAAACCATTGTTCCTAGCAAGCAGTCAATATTTTAAGCATGGCCAATCAGTACTTATTATGAATATTGAATATTCCACAGCAATTATTGTAGTAACCACTGACAACTTGGTTTATATCAGCAATGTACTTGCACTTGCTATTATTTTAGCTAAAGCATCCTCTTTATACATGTTCTTAAAAGAAAAAAAATACTGCAAGTAAAACAGAACACTCATAAAATCTGTACTTGTTAGAAAGTACCAAATATGCAAACTTCATGCATGTGTATGGGGGCAAAATAATCGTTCCAACATTCAAGGATTTCTCTTTTCCCAATCTATTCCTTAAATGGACCTGTGGACAGGAATGGATGGCATTGGATTAGAAAAAGATAACAGAAGAATAACCTGATTGCAATTTTTTTCTGATAATACTCTCCTTCCCTTCACTTTCCTCCTCTTTCTGCCTGAATGCTTGTTACAGACAATTAAACAGGTGATAGATGAACCCTTGGTTCTTGGATTATGCTGCAAACTATACAACATTTGAAAGCACCAATATGTAATATGAATGATGAGCCCTTCCTGACTAGTTTGCATTTCAATTGCCTTGAAGAGTTTTACATGTGTGAGCAATAAACAATCCACGATAATGGTTGAACCTGAAGAAAATAAAAATCTTTCATCAACAGGCTAAAAATAGAAGGTTGCACCAACCCTTAGCCTATTTTTCTTTTGGAATATCCAAATGCTGCGCGGTATTTAGTATATGCGTCACTGCAAGGCAGAATGGCAAAACAGATTATATGTATCTCAATTCAAAATTATTGCTACTGTGTTAAGGAACTGAACCAGCTCCCATAAGATATAAAATTTTGCAGATAAGCTTGTCATTTTGAGTGTATGCTTTTCTTATTATGAGGTGCATAGCCATAATAGCACATCTGCAGTGCAATGGATGGACCGACTTGATTCACACCTGCATTAAGTACATCTCTTACCATTCTTTCCGAAATTATTGCACCACTTGCTGATGATAGGATAAAAGAAGTTGATGAGTGTTTGCTGCTCTTTATGTTACCACAAAAATACAGGAAAACAGATTTCACATATGTAAGAGAGAAGCTGGAGGTTTTTTGGTTTCTTCTTAATTCCATGCTTTAGGGGAGTAAAAGAAATTAAAATACAAACACCATAAAATTTGATGGGTAGTTGGTTTTCTTGTCTAAACTAAGAAGATTAAAACATTACCTTCAGATTACTCAGGGAACACTTTTACAAACCCTTAGATAGTCTAATCCAACCTCTATCAAGAATCCCTGGTGATTTACTGGAGAAGGAAGCCTTCCATAAGGAAATCACAGCTTCATTGAAGATGGTTTTCCACCAAAAGACACAATGCCAAAATTCCTCTGTTCTTTGCCTCTGGGATTTGTGAACTCACAGTATAACTGGGCTGTTATTTGTATTTTAATGGTTTAGGGTTTTAATTTAACTTTTAAACTAATTCTAATCCTAATATATTGAGGTTTCCTCTAGTTTACTCTGTTCTTAATGGTACTTCAGTAGAAGTTACAAATTAAAATCTTTGAAAGGTGTGAAAAAATATAGGCATTTCATTGTTCTTTACCACTCATGAATTATGTTCATGACTTGCAATTAAATCCATTAACACAAGTATTTCTTTACTACTAAGTTCCTGCTAGCAACTGTGCTATATGGATATTTTTGTAATGTTTATCTGCTCTCTCTAGTAAAGCAAAGCAGTGGGTTATAATGTAATGCTGTAATATACTTCAGAATGTCAACTGATGTTGTTTAAACCTTTATTTCTGATATTTTTTATTTTCATTCATTTTTAAATGCCCTGCAAAAACATAATGTAACTAGGATACTTAATAGAGCACAAAATTATTGTTTGTACTTATTTTATGTAAATATATCCAAAGAGTAATTCTTTCAAGTACTCTAGTTGCTTTAGAGATTCTGTATTATAAACTACTTATTTTTTCTGAAATAAATGAAACAATTAGTTAGCATTATAATTTAATCTCCTAATAAATGTGAAAACTAAACACAATCAAAGTCTGTACTGGAGTCTTAATATTACAGGAACAAAACTTTTTTTAAAAGAAAACATGTTCCCATCTTAAAACATTGTACATTTCATAATGGCAGAAGGCTGGGCCTATTCACTGCCTTTGATAAGAATACTTTTGCCCACGATGCTAATAATTTCATTTTTATGGATATAGTCCTTTGTGTAATCAAATTTAGAGCTTGATCCTTTTTTTTGTTTCAGGATTGGAGCCAAAGAATACAGCTGTCTATTCTTAGATTTCATCCTGGTGTAATTACTTTGGTTAAAGGCACAGTTTTCCACAGAAACTCTACATTTTCCCATAAAACCAGTAATAAGAAATAATTTATAGAATTTGTCACATAGCAGCACCTAAAGAAACATCTCTACTGGCTTATACATATAGCAGAACAGCTGTGTCAATCTGAAGGAACTGTAGTGTGTTAACTATATCCATGTAATTACATTGGTACTATTTTTGTATGAAAATGAGGCTTAAAAGAGCTAACAGTTTGGCATAAGCAAAGGTTTATTAAGCTTCAAAGGAACAAGATAATGTGTTGTGTCTGAAATACACAAAAAGAAAAATTAGCAGGAAATCAATTACAGTACTAGTAAGAATATTAGTGGTGACAGAAACCTTGAAGAGTGCTTTCAGAAAGAAGAAAAAAGCCAAAACAAAATAAACAAACAAAACAGACACTGAATCTTGAGCCTATGTTTTCCTTACTAGAATTTGTGACCCATGTATACGAGAAAATTCGCTGGCATCAGTAGGGCTTGCAGATAAGTTAGAGGTACAGAACTGAAATCTACATTTGTAAGAATGTAATTTCTTCATAAGATTAATAGTGTTCAAAATGAGTTTAAAAGGAAGTCATTGACTTTTTTATTGTAATGTTGTAGATGTCAGATCATATACCTCTGTTCATTCTTCACGACATATCAATTCTGTCATAAGCAGTGATTTCTTTTGAGTAAAACTGTGTAAGAATTATATGAAAATTCTTATATATGTGTCTGTGTATGTGTATAATAGTGCTACATACTGCGTATCTTCAATTGCATCTCCAACAATGGTTTCTGCTGACTTGTTTCACTACATCAGGCTATATTTGAAATGCGATGTAAAAGAATCTGAAAGGAAATAGATCTTGTTAAAAAAAGAACTGCTGCAGGAATAAGTCAATAAGTCAACCAAATAAGTCAATATTAAGCTTGCTGATGCAGTATGACAGTTCCACAGGCAACTGAAAGCATAGTAGAATCTTTATTTTTATTTATGAAATGCATACAAATATGTTAACATGTCTGTATGTCAATACACGTGCATACACACATAAGAAATCCTTTGCTATTTCCAGGATAACAAATTTTACAAGTAACTGTGTGTCTTAAACCCAAAATATTAGAAGAATTAATAATTTATTGCATTCAGGCTGTCTTGGTCTATGAGGATTCAAAGTTAATAGCATTCCCACTACTGTGTGGCACAAGAGAGAATATTTTGGAACTGCATGCAGGAATGCAGTGGATGGATTAAACAAAACTCACTCAAAATGCTCATTGCATATATCCTAGGTGTGACTTCACCAATGCAGGTATATTTTGCAGAACAGACGTGCATAAGTGGAAACAGATGAGGGGCAGGGTCCTGACCATTATGTATGTGTTACATTTAACACACAAAGCTTAATTTCTTACCAAAACTATATTATAGCTATTAGTATAAGATAAATCAGTATCATCTTTCCAGTTGTACAGTGTAAGCTCTTTAGGAAAAGTTACACAAAAAGAACAAGTGGAAAACATTGGTGTGACAAATATTACACTAAAAATCTTATTCTAAGCAAAAAGATAATACACCCTATATGTTGTCAGGAATTGATTTTTAGTGTGACTAATGTTTCAGCAGAATAATCAAAATATAAAACAAGTTATTATTCCTAGTCTAGTTACAAGGATGCTAACACTGGATGCTCAAAGCCCAGATCATCTAATCATTACAGAAAAACCCCATTACAAACTTAAAATCCCCATAACACTCTTAATGTTGTTACACACTGTCCTGGTTTCAGCT
>VZTV01121326.1:750-13081 GCA_013400875.1 Anhinga rufa
GAAGTGTTTTTGAATAGGATCACTTCCACAATGCAGTATCCTGCAGGCCACAAACACACCTGGGTTGGCATGTGGAAAAGGATGGCCCACAAGCAAGCAAGAGTATTTCACTGGCTCAAAAGTGCTGGCTTTGGTGTTTGTGCTTCCATACATTCCAGCAGAGTGAAGCACACCAGGGGTTGATTCAGGGCAATCCTCCAGCTGCTGGTGTAGCAACTCCATCCTTTTTACTTTTCTCCGCTTACTCTTCACAAACTTGATTTGTTTCTACACAACTTTGAGAGTACTGCTGACTCAAACAAGGAAAATGACTTTGAATCGTTGTTCTCCCTGAACAGCAGTGGCAGCAGTGGGGAAGATGAGTAACTGTTTCCTTCAACAGCAGCATCAACTTAAGAGTACTCAAAGTAGTCAAGTACAACAGTATCAGGATGCCAAGCTTCCAAAATACAATTCTGGCACCCTGTAAAGAGGACTTGCATTTTTTTTATTTTTAGATAAACTAACTTGCTTTTGACTATGTTAAAATACCCGCTATGCAGGTCAGCTCAGATTACTAAGCTGACTCGCAATGCTCTGCAGAACTAACCTGTCATTACTTACCCTCCACCTTTTCACCTTCCTGATGAAATTATTTTTGCCCACAGTTTCATTTGCAAGCAGAAGATTGACAAAGATCATGAAAAGCAGTGGGAAAACCCTCAACAAATCCCCTAAAAATTAATTAAAGCAATTAATATTTTCCTCATTTATAAAATTTTGAGGTGATCGGCTAGTTTTAAAATTAATTTTATGGGGATGTTCCATGATGCCAGGCATTCAACCAAAGTGTTGACAGCGTTTAAATCAGATAGTATGCAGAAACTTAAACTCATCACAGCCCACATACAGACTGAAGTCAGAGTGGCTCTCAAGAGTCTCAAGCCGGTCTGAATTAGGGCACAGCCCCACAGTACAACTTCTCAGGAGGCAGAGCCAGCGTAACAGAGTCCCTGAAGATGTCTCTCAAACCAGCTTTGCTGCTAGATAAAATGTAGTGGAGAACTCCATCGTCACAGATGCATATGGGTGTCAGAAACCAATTTTAGCATCAGAAATAGAGTGGTGCACAGAGCTGCAGCTCTAGGATGAGCATGCTTTAATCTACATAACAAATCCAACTCAGAACGTACCAATTTGCACAAGAACCTAAACTAAAAACAATAGACAAAGATGTCAAAATAAAACAAAATTAAATGGCAGCCTTTTTACTTTGTCATCTGACTGAAGGTGTTTTAACCTTTGAAGGGAAACAAAGGCTAGGGCTGAAAGAGCTTAAACTTTGGAAAACATTACACACCACCCCCGCTTTTCCAGCTGAGGTTTAGAAACGTAGCCTTTAACTTGGTTTTCACTCCCAGTTCCCAAGTAAAAAGACTTTTTTTAACAACTTATTAGGTTTTCTACTGACCTACTTCCAGTTGTACTGATACGCATATATTCTACAAAGATATAGTTTTAGTACTTGGTGAACCCTCCCATTTCCTAAGGCAAAATTTTCATGATTTTGCAGCAGTCTAGACTACCAGTTCCAACTGCGACAAGCTGAAATCTTATTTCCAGATTTCCCAATTTCCCTTAGGCTGCAGAGTTATGCCTACTTTCATATTCTACATATGTTTTCTAAGAAAAAATGTCACTAACAGCTCACAAATGCAACTTCTAGACCTTCATTTACTGACTTCACACAGCAAAAATAGTACTTCTTTTCTTGCCACTCGAATTTTACTGGTGATAGCAGAAGTGGGAGCTTTAGAGAAGAGACGGATTAGAAGTTTTTCAGAAATAGTGACACATGCCAAATACATTTACAAAGGATGACTGAATAAGGTATTTAAATAAACGTGTTTTCAGCAAAAAGCTTTTAAGTTGCCTTGCATTTCTTTGTTTTGCTTTGTAAGTGAATGAATGTTAACTCTGTAGCAATTCAGCACTGAGAAAGAACCACCTGTCAAAAACCAAACATATAGGGTAACCTTTTCCACCTCCCCCCAGAATGCTGAATTCTGTTTCTACCATCAAAAATAATACTGAGGTTACTTTTTCATTCTTATTACTGCAACAGCTTAAGAATTAAATTTCCCTTCACTTATCCTACAATACATTGTGCCATTGCGTGAACAAAAAGTTGTGTAATTTCTGAATGACTCCTCTTCACTGTTTCATGTAGACAAAGTTTTTAAACAAAAATTGTATCCTTTCTAACTGACTAGGACATCAGGACTAAAGGCCACAGAAAGGCACTGCAGGCAGTGAGAGTTAAGTGACCTAATATCAGGTTTTACTCTTTTAAATCACAACAAAAGAACAATTTTTATATTCCTCAAAATTTAATTTCAAATAATTCCCTACTAAATTATTACTATGGTTTGATTAAATTTCAATAATGAGTTTATTATGGAGAACCATTACTGCATTTTGGATTATTAAGTACATGCATATAAGAACACAGTTAAAACACAAAATGGTATTAAAATAAGAGGATTTACCTGACTTTGACTACTCTGTGTATCTGAAGGTAGAGCAAAAATTTTAAGGGAAGATATCCAACAGCATTTTCCTTTAATTAAATTGGTAACACAAGTAAAGTCAATCAGGTTATTTTTTTTCAAGGAACAACTTATTTTGACAAACTTATTTTCACATCCACACTATGGCATCATTATAAGGCTCAAACTGCACATTTTCTTTATATTAAGCACTTCCTAAGTTCAACTCTACTTTCGCTGCACACATTTTACTTCAGCATTTGTACCGTCATGATTCTAAGCTGCCAAAATAAACAGAAGAAACAAATTATGTAAGAAAAATACTACAGAAAATATTAACTAAAAAACTTAGTCATTGTCTTTTGAGATTTTTAGCTCCTTTTGAGTGCTTTGGGTTCTTTTTTTTGTTTTCATTTTTGCTTTACCCTTTCTGTAATAGCATATTGCATAAGCAATTTTCATCAAGACAATCAAGGTATGCAGCTATCGTTTTAGTTGTTAAAAACCACCACTTTAAGTTAAAAAATTAGTAATATTTTCAAATACCATGCATAGCCCTCCACCAGTCTGTGGGTTAAGAGAGTATTAAAAAGTTTTTGTGCTTTATTTTAGCTGTTTATCTCCTTTACTGCTGTTCTATGAAATTAGTTTTATCATAAGAAGCAAAATTAATGATGGCTGGTTTCCAAGAGATCAGTTCCCCATCACTCTCCTCCGAGAGGGCTGCCAGCTCACTCCCCCTGCTGCATCCCTCACTCTCACTCTCCTGCACTACCTGCCTGCTCCCCTTGGGGTGCGTGCCTGCAGAGCTGGGGAGGGGGCAGCACATCCCCGAAAACATTTGGAACATCCATGTGGGAATTAGCTGAATTTATTCCAGCTAGTACAGTGGCTGCTGCCTTTTGAAACGTTTAACAGTGCTGGTCCATATTCCTTTGTATGAACAGAATTCGGATGTGTCTATCCTGCTCAGCACCAATTAGACAAATCTTGCATCTCTGAAACCTTTGCCCAACTGCCAGCAAGTTCTGAACTAATGTAACTTCAGGGAAGATGACTAACAAAGAAAT
This sequence comes from Anhinga rufa, assembly GCA_013400875.1. Taxonomy (NCBI): domain Eukaryota; kingdom Metazoa; phylum Chordata; class Aves; order Suliformes; family Anhingidae; genus Anhinga; species Anhinga rufa. The sequence goes on from VZTV01121326.1 coordinate 4,349, forward strand.
TAGACTGGCTGATCAGATAAAAAACCTGATTTCATTAGAAAATAAAGCTCAAAACATTTGTCCAGACAAGGCACTATCACATATACAAAGTAAACTTAAAAACATAAATATGCTTTTCTTTCAATTTTTGAGAGACTTAATTCTCAGGCACTTAAAACTACAGTAATAAGATCTTCACAGTAAGTACCAGTTTGAAGTTGGTCTTTCAATGGTCTCTCACATTAGATGCAGTGATAAAAATAGTCTCAAGATCAGTAGTTACATAATATTAAAAAAAAATAATATTGTAAACCTGCAGATCTGCAGATCTAAAGCTATTCCCTGATGGTCAATCAGATTATTTCCATAGAAAGCCATAAGAAAGACAAAGACTACAATTGCAGAGGAAAGGGAGTTATTTAATGACTGCAAGAAATGCTAATACTACTAAACATTAACATATCTACTAAAGTGTGTGCATTTTTCATATGCTGTAACCAGCAATGAAGGGGGTGGAAGAAGACTCCAGAAATATTTGATGTCTCCAAACTCCTTTTAAAATTTTCTTTCTCCTTCTCTTTCGTCTTCAATGTCTGTATCAATGCAAAAAATCATTTGTAAATAGAAAAGACATATGTCTCTTTAATGCTTATGAATGTATTTTGCCAGCACAAAACTTTTTCTCTGCTTCAACAGTTTGGAAAGTTTTGATAAATCTCCTGGTGATAAACATCTTAATTTATACCATAAGGTATTAAAATACAACACTAAAAACATAATATAAGGCCTAAAATTGCTAACAACTACACCAAACAGTGTTTAAGCAAAAGGTGACAGGCTCTATTCATGAAAGACAATAAGAGTACCATTAAGATTAGTTAATATTACTGAACAACTAGAAAGAAATAGGAACTCACTGGAGAATATCTAAGGCATTAAAAAGGCTGACCAGTCTTCACAGTAAATTTGAATGGATTTTTCCCCGACTGCAGCTGCAGAACTGATCCTAACACTGCAAGCTCTGACATCTCCATCAGATAAGTACGTATCATGTCTCATATAAATAAAACATAAGCAGGGACAGGAGTTGGACTTGACGATCCTTGTGGGTCCTTTCCAACTCAGGACATTCTATGATTCTATGGTAAGTTCAGGGTATCCCATGCTATCTAGGTACCACGAAGTTTTCAACCTTCCTTTCCAATCAGGAACATACTTTGTGCCAATTTTATCTTTGTTTACCTTTAACAGTACTTCATCATGCTTAAGACATCTTTGCAACAGCCAAATTCTGATGTCAGCACAGCAGTGGGAATACAGTTCATTAGTTTGCTGCAGCTGCAGAGCCAGCAAACACACATTGCTTTGAGTGACACCAATAATAAGCATGTGGTTTAGATTTCCAGGTAACAATGGTGATTAAGAAGATATTGCAGTCTGGAAAAATTTCATATATAAAGAATGTTTAACATAGATTGGGGACTAGACAAAAGTTTTGTTTCTTTAACTACCAAAATGCCTATAATATCTACTGTGAACGAATGATCTGCTAATTATTTTGTCTGTTGTTTCTCTTTTTGGTAGCAAAAGATGCACATAGGCATTAAGCAGACAAAATAATATGAATTGATTCAAGTATAAAAGGAAGAAAAGTAATCTCAGAAGATATTTGATTTCCCTCCCTATCAATCATCTCCATATTACTGCCTGCAAACCAAGGGATCATTTTTCTTTCACGTCATAGCACTTTTGTGAGATTAACACTTTGTTTATGAGCCTTTGAGCACAGCTAAGGCTCCTGCTGTTTCGCAAACTTAATGCATACAAAGTCCTCATAAGAATGCAGTGATATGTCAAGGATTTTGTATCTGAACTTTATTTAAAATATTTGAATACACAAGAAGTCTCCCACATTATACCATAAAAATGCATACTGAGAGGCACACCCACCTGAAGTAGGTGATGTATATAATAAAAGCATGTCACTTATACTAAATACATCAGTTCAGCTCTACGCTTTGCCACAACCTTCCAGTATAAGCCTAAGAAATATTTAACCTTCAACAATTTTTAAGTTTCAGTTCCAATGAATGCTCTTTCTTCGGGGGGGAACCAGAAATTCCTAATTTACTATCCGACATTTGTTATTTTGTATGCTTTTATTACAACAACTCTTTTTCATCTCTTTTCCAAAGTAAACAATCCTATACTTCTCAAACCTCTAGTCAGTCTCCTCTAATGTTAATGTGGTATTTGGCAAGTGATTACACACCTTTTTTATTTTTCTTAAAAAAAACCAAACAAACAAACATTAAAAACCCCAACACAAAAAAGACCCCAACCAAAAACTTTGTTACTTTGTTCGGTCCACAGAAAGGACTTGCTCTGGAGTTAATCAAGGCTGTTTGGTAGAGGAGCATATTGCCCAGTCGCCAAAGGCCACCTTTCTGACTTAGTGAAGCTGGAAGACTATAACTGCATAAAAATATTGCAGGAAAGGAATATTCTATGCCATGTTTTAGAACAGTTAAGCCTGAAGACTTGCATGCTAGCCTCCCATATATTACAAAGTTTCTATACGATGCCTGTTAAACAGCCTACAACAAAGTTTTCACAGAAAATATTTGTTATTTTCTGCGTTCTTAAGCAGAGACCATAAGGCCTGGTTTACAGAAGTGCTAGGCACTCAGAAATATAACTGAAATCAAAGGAACTTGTGGTCTGAACATGTAAAGTGCAACAGAATGCACAGTCACTTCAGAACTCACATTTTAGAAATGCCAAATCAGGCATATGAAGCCAGCTTGTCTTTCTTGTGTTTGGGTTTGTTTTTTTTCCTTTCAGTAGCTCTTCAGTTCCCCATCTTTTAAACTGTGACTAAGACCACATCCTCACCTCACAAAAAAGCATTAGCACAAGAATAAAATTAATAATTCTTCAGGGTTTATAACAGAATAAATGAGGGCATAAGGACTTCTCAACTAGTCTGTCCATTTTGCTGGTCAATCATCAGAAGTCATCATTCCTAATTCGGCAACCTCTGTTTTCCCCCTTTAAAACTGGGGCTTCTTTTCTTTCACAATATATTTATCTTCTTGTTGCCAGGATACCATTAGAATAATATTGTACATGTGAAATTGCCATTAATTAGCGAAGCACAAAAGAAAATTATCAGATACAAAAACAAAGGGTCTCATCACCAATCAATTTGAAATTAAGTAACATCTGGGTGAACTGGGTGAGCCTACATGGTCTATTTCTCTAAGGATTGATTAAGTTGGGACATTTACAAAGCAAACAGCCAATATTCCATTGTAAAAAAACAAACAAACAAACAAACAAAACAAAACAAAACAAAACCAGAAGATTTCTTCTTCTCTGACTAGTGGCCTGTCCTAGTTAATGAAAAACTTGATTGTTACAAGAGTCAAACTAATTAAAAAGATTAAACTATGAGCAAAATGAAATTAGAAATTTGGCTTTAGGCTTATGTGGCCAGCAATAGCTCAAGAACATTGCAAACTGCAGTCTGCAGTTAAATACAATTAATGGAAGTTTTAAAATTGTTAGAATAATTAACTGCAGATTATTTCTGTAACCTGGCTATATGAAATCCGCAAAACTACTTATAATTCTTAACTGTAAGCATGTAAGTACATGGAAGTCAGAGGTCTAAACCATGAAAATACCCATGTCATCTAAGTCTTGCCAGCAAATAGTATTTATTAACCAATACAATCCAACATACTTAATATGTATATCTTTTCCCCTCCAGCACACCAAATTCTAGTGTATGATACAATATAAAATAGATTTTCTTCTCCCACATGATACTCTAATTTGTTAGTTTTCTTCAAAATAACTACCTAAGCATAGCCAGGTCAGATCAAAGGTCCATCTAACTACACAATCTCAGAGAGTGGTCATTAACTTATGCAGAAATACCAGGTTGAGTAAAGAGCAACTTTTTTTTTTTTCCTCTCACATACCTCTAGCCTACTCCAAAACATTTAAGAAGCAAAAAAGCAACCTTTCTTAATTTTAACATTATGTAACAGATGCCTAAAACACACCTGTGCGTAATATGATAAATTATTAGCATTAACTATTTCTAGTGATATGAGGATAATCTTCTGAAGATAAAGACACAACAGGCCCAGCTACAAAGAGGCCAACATCTAATAACCAGAGGAACACGCAGAAAGACAATGGGAGAAAGAGAGGGAGTGTGTTTCACTCTGGCACAAATATGTATCAGATAACTAAGAAATGCCATGGGACAAGATAAGGAAGACTTCAAGGCACACTAGAAGTGCTAACTGCTCCAGACAAGCTAGGCCTTGGGGTGGGGTGGCAGGGGAAGAATTGGGGAGAGGGTGTAAGGGTGCTGGGATGTGTGGAAATCAAAAGCAACTTGCACAGAAAATGCCTTGTCAGACTGCCACCACGGGAAAAGCAAAACAAGCCTACCAGATTGATTGAAAAACAAAAGGAATATCACCCCACNCAGAAACTTCCTTTTTTTTTTTGTACTTTTGTATCTTAAGTGTCTGATTAAACATGCTTTTTACAGATGTTATGAATTAGCATTGCTTACACTGATATCTATAGGTAAAATAAAACACTGCACTGTAAGTGTTTTCCTTTTTTCTACAGACTTGTCATACACTTTACCAAACTGTGTATTTGTTGGTACAAAGCTATATCTGAATTTGTCATCATGCATTATTTCTTTTAAGAAATCTAGCAGATGAGACACAGATGGGGACTTTTACATTGTTTCTGCAAAACTATCTCAAAAGATAACATTTGCTAACTGTCACATTCAAATCGACTCTGAAGTTCCTTCAACACTCTAAGGCAGGACTGCCACAGAAAGAAGTTACTTTTTACCCTAGGCCAGCACAAGCATTTGTAAGCTCTCACAATAAATCGGGCAAGAAAATGATTCAGGCTAAAATTAACACAGATTTGGGTTTTTTTTTCCTCCCAGTTTTAACCCAGATATGTTCACCCATCCATTTTGGCACGTGGCAAAACAAAATGTTTATAGAGAGGGTACAGAACAGAGGTTGGGACAAGCAGCAGAGAGCGCCACTTCTTTCATTGGTAGTTTTGGCTTTGCCTACAAAGGCTGTTTAAGTCACTCTTCTGAGAAACTATACATTTTGCCTTGGTGGGGCTATTTTTACTGTATCTGACAATTAAGTATGCTACTATTAATCTTATTCATAATGATGAGAAGGTTATATATATATAAATGACATCAAAATATTCTCTTGTGACCAAAGGAAGTTATATCTGAGATTTAATAGTTTACTGACTACAATACACAAGTCTGGAGTTTGACAAGGCAGTAAAATAAGAGTCAATTTTGAAAACATTTCAAGAGTCATAAAGAAGCTTTGCACCAAAGCAGATGCTGAGTTTCTAAAACTTCTTTCAATCTTCAACTGTCTTACAGGAAGAAATATAATATTGCTAGTACAATTGTTCTCAGCTTGTATTTAGTTGCTGGCTCGATTCTGGAACTGAAGGAGGATTACTTGGGTGCCCTGGAATTGTTTGTTTTCCGCTTCTATGGCTTGGTTAAATAAAAGTTATCACCTCTCCCCACAAGCCTTACTAAATTGAAAAGCATTTGACTTACAGCCCTGAAACCAATAACTATATAACTTGAAGAGTTGCACTGTCAAGAGGAACATTAGCCACCACCACCACCCCCCCAAAAATCATTTTGTAGTCAAAGTACAGTAAGCCTCAACTCTCTGCTATGTATTAGCTGCCTAGTTTGGTTAAACTTAATTGGATCTCTTAAATGGACACTTGTCCCCGGCCACAGCACACCACAGTTACAATCACTTCAACAGCTGAAATTATACATCTCAAGCTGTCCCACTCCAAGAAGGCACCAACCCATCAACGTAATCTAACACACCAGAAACCACCTTTGACTCTATCAAACACCTGAACTAGTGTTTCATTCATCATACATATGCAATCCAGAGACTTTTCCTTTCTACACTGCTCAGAAGGTACATGTTTATTTTAAAATTCTCAATACTTCCATTTTTAGGACAGTGCTAATGTTATCATACAGATATATCAAAACACTGTAAATGAATCTGGCCTACATTTTGTTACCCACAACCCCAAGCAGAAGGAGGGAAAGGATAGAAAAACATTCTTTTTAAAAGTCCTTGGCACAAAAGCTGCTGCTCAGGCACTCTGGGACAGGTGCCCAGAATGTCTCAAGTTCCAATAATAAGAAAAGCCTTCATTACGAGAAGAGGTCTGGACACAAAAATACAGATGTGATATCAGAAAAGTTGCTAATAAGGACACAAATTTTAACCAATTAAGCTGACCATGACTTCAATAAGCTAAAAGAATAAAAATTTGCAGGAACTGACCCAAAGCCTGGTGGCCAAAACACTAAGTTACACATGCATCTTTTATAAGAGACACAAGGAGCATCTTTAGATCGTGCACGGCCAAGAAGGCAGCAAAAACCCCACAGTTTCAAGGATTGATTCACGCCTGAATTTGTACGTTCTGCTAAAGCTGGCTTTTAATATTAAGTCATATTTAAAGCGTGGAAAGTTATCTTTTAATTGAACGGAACTTTTACAAGCATTTCCATCCCAAGCACTTCATCTTCATAATATTCCACATGCCAATGTGAATTTGTTTTTATAAATCAAGCTAATATAAAGACTTGGATTTCATAAATAAAAATTACATATATCTATACAAAAACATAAGGAAAAAATACTTGTTGGTTTAGTTCTAAACGGTGTAGTACTTCTGATTTTCTTGATGCTTCAGTAAAGCCAATATCTGACCAAAAAAATTCCTCAAACTCAGATTAAGCAGTACCGATAAGATAGGAAAAATCTTCCTCTGTTGTTTCAGTGATGGCAGGTCCACTAGCAAAGTATTTGTTCCCATTTAAAGCTAGTCTACAGTCTTGAGGTCACCTGAATTCCTTAACAGTAGCTCATAAAAAAATGAGAGAGAAAAAAAAAAATCTGCTCTCAGCCTGAAAATTATGTCCACCACACACATGCGAATTCAGCAAAACATATATGCATGACTTGGAAATTCTGTTATTCCTGTTACCTAGGAATGGCAAGCTCACTGTTGCAAGTTCTCCACCTGGGACAAAATAAAAAACTCACTTCAAAGAGCACCCCAAAACTGCACTCCTCCCCATTCCACACAGACTTTGATTCATGGTCTCTATCCAAATAATCAAAAGTCTAGGACTTTCTCCTGTAACTGGCAATATGGACTTGTCCATTCAATAATTTTCAAAACTGTAACTGGACAACAAGGCTCATTTTCAAAGAAACAACTGATGGGTGCCTTGCTGCTCTCAAAGCAAAGCACAAAGCCTATGTTCTCTTCACATTTATACGCAAGGTATTTTTCAATGTACTAACTGACTGGCCAAAACCATGATTTCTACTTCTCAATCTTTGTGGGGTGACTGCTGTGATGGGAAACAGATCATCAGATGAGAGAATATTTCCGATCTCTAAAAAAATTATTACTACATCTCCACCCTGGGCACAGGACCAAATCCCAGGTTATGACAACTTTCTGGTCCAAAGACCATGGCGTTAACAAAGGAGCTGTGCCAATATTTGATCAATGCTCAACTTTATTCTCCATTTTCAGCACAGAGTTAAAAAATAATAACTACTGTATCACAGTAGTGTTTCATGTTTCCAGTGGAAAAAGGGATTAAAGAAATAAAAAACAGAGGTAAGCCTCACAGTCCCCCAGGGAGGCTGTCAAGCGAGCAGAGAAGATGCTTTTGTAACAGTCCCTTTTGCTTATGAAAATTTAGCAACTTTGCCAAGCACCAGTTATACTGAATAGGAAAGAAACGATATGTATTATATAAAATTGCAAAACCTGAGGCAGGTTTTAAATATAAAACAATTTCAAAATTCCATCTCCAAGCTCCAGAAATTAATCTTTGCTGTTTGTGAACAGTGCTATCTTTTCAGTCAAGAATAGCCTTAGCTAGATCTACTTGTCTCCTCTGCTCAACTATGCTCGGTCAAAGTGCTGGAACCCACAAAAATCTTCTAGCTTACCAACAAAAATTTTCAGTTACGTATCCTGCAATTATTACTTATGATTCCACTTCAGACCTCTCCCCAAAACCGTGAATGAATTTCACATACAGATTAGCAGTTTAACGTATCGACTCTGGCTTCGAGAGAGCTCGCAAAGCACAGAAACAAATTCAAAAAATGACTCCTCCTCTTTTAAGGAAAAGCAAGGAAGCGGTATTCCCATAAAGGTCTGCAGGCAAGAAGGAGACATTTCAGCCATGACAAGGAAACAGTTCTCTCTGGCAGTTCTCCTTTCCCGATGAAACGGTGAAACGTTTACCTCAAGAAGCAAAAGCTGCAGGGAAGGGGATGGTGGTCAGGACTGCTCACCTACCTTTAACCGTTTAACCACCTCATCGTTGGTGATTTTGTCCGTGATCTCCTTCACTCCAGGAGGATAGTAGATGATTTTACCATCGGCAGCAGGTTTTGGTTGGGTAGCAGGGAAGTCCATCCTGGTGCTGCTGGTTATAAACTTTCCTTCTCCACAGTCCTCTACCGGCCTCTATCGGTCAGAAAACAAAAGTTCAGCAGAATGGAAACGACTTTCTAACCCTCTTTTTCCATTTCTCACCCTCAATTCGCAGAAGGCCCCGGTTATCCCCGCGCCGGCCGCGCCCCCCGC
>VZTV01121333.1:0-11680 GCA_013400875.1 Anhinga rufa
TTTGTTGGCTTTTTTAATGGCTCACAGGAACAGGAGGCCATAAACAGTTAAATTTCTCTTGACAGCTGGGGACTGCTTTGGAAGCCTAACAGTCAGTGCTATGGGTTCTTGGGCACCTCTGCATATTTCCCCTGCAGAAGCTGATGTTTTGCTGTCCATTGCTTTCCTGCTTTGATCAGGGAAAGAATACACATGACACCTTGATGATTACTCACATTTTCAAATGCTGTCCAGCAGCAATAGCTGTCGCCTTTCATAACACCACTTTGGGCTCCTGTTGCATTGCTTTGTGGCTTGCCCATGTCTCCTCTAACCCACAGAACCCGCAGTTGTGATTTCTTACAGCTTTGGCTCCTTGGGAAAGGTGGGTGAGGGAGAGGATTTTTGTAGCTGGTGAAGTAATTTCTGATCTGTGAATGCAGTCATACAATAAAAATAAAAGCTGCTTGAGAAGTCAGGAAAAAGCTTGGGATCAATGGGATGTGCAGCATCTTTTCCCTCAGGGGTGTTGAGTGCTTCCATATGATGGTTATCAGTGAATAAATGAGTTGAGGAGGTCAGCTTAGTCTTACTAGAAGAATGGCTTCCAGTTCATGCCATGATTTAATTAGGCCTCTGGAACTGGAACAAGGCAGTGTTTCTTAGTGAATGAATATTTGACAAATAAATATTATGGAAGCGAGTTTCAGGTTGACTGAAATGATTCCTACATTAGTGCTAAATTGGTAAATTGTTTCAGCTGGGGAAAGAAAGGGAGGGAATTTGGTGTGTGGATCCAGGCCTTTGCAACTAGTCAAGCAGTATCAATACCCAATAGCTGTGGGGCTGACTCTCTCTTCCTTTATGCCATGGTACATTTAGGGTGCAGCAAAAGACAATCTTGAAAATGTGACTGTATTGTAGATCACAATCCAGAAGTCAGAACTCCTTAAAATAAGATTAATTCATCTTCAAAATTACTGCTCTGATTACAGGTCACAACTCAGCTTGGTTCTGAAAACATGCAAAGTGGCAGGTCAGGTGCTGCTTGGGAAATATTTCAACCTCATTCTGCAAGTGTCTTCTCCAGTCATTGTGCTCTCCACATACCAGCTCGCTGCAAATTAAATGCCTAGTTACTGGGAGTGGAAGCTACCCTGTGCCTTCCCTTGCCTTTGGAAATGCTGGATAAGATGGTTCAAGCTTCACAGCCTCTTAACTTCCAAAAAAGAGAGGATTAGCCATATGCTGCAATGTGGCTTTCATATGCAGTGGGAAATGGGGATTGCCTGCCTTCAAACCAAAGTTCTTAGCTGCGCTCACTCTCCAAGACAGCATGTCCTGAGCAGGCTCCTCCTTTGACATTTCTATTCTGAAAATGTCTGCTTCTCCTTCCATCACTTGTCTCTCTTTCCTCCTCTTTTGGTTTTCTGAGTGTGGTCACCCAGTTTCTCACTCCTGTGAGCAGCTGGAGCTTCTGGAAACAAATTGAAGTGTCTTCATTTTTAAGAGAAGTGATGCATTGCATCAGCCAGCTGCCCTTCCTCAGCTGCTCCCTTGTATTACATGCTCATGCTCGCACACGCACCCTGTGTGCACACACACACCTTGACAGATGGCGATACTCTGAGCAACTGCTTCAATTTTTACTCTTTTCTATAATCCATGGCTGGAGTGCCAAATACTTTAAAGCTGCTACTGCTCCATAGATCACCCCAAAGTCTTAAAGTCCAGTGCAGTTAATAACACTCTGGAAATGCTATCGGCAGAAGAAAAACATCTGATCCTTAGTGCCCAATGTACCTGCTCATGTCAGAGACAGATGGAGCTACACTGCTTTGCAGGGCATTTTTTTCTTCTCTTCCATTGTCCCTAAACCCTTTATCAGAGCTTTTCTGATCAAGGCAGTATATTTGGTCCTTCTAGGCTTGGTGGTTGGCCTTTATTCCCCCTGCCCTGGACTTGCCTTCTCTACTCTAAGCATGACTGTTGTGTCAGATATGGGGGGCAGGACTGGGCAACAGAGGGAGACCTGTGTACTGGCAGGAGGATGGGGTGGGGAGTACATGTGCCTCGGTCCTGCTGCTGGTTGTGTGTCTGGAGCATGTTGCTGGGCTGGGAGCTCTGACTTGAGGCCTCCAAGGAGGGTTCTCAAGGAGTCAAAGTAGATTTGCCTCGAGTATTTTGGCAGAATGTCTCAGGGAAGAGCTGTGGTGTGGACATGCAGCAGAGAATCTGCTGCTGCGTGGTGTGACACTTGTGCATCCATGTAGACTGCTGCCAGGTGTTGGTAAGTGTGGGTGTGGGCTGCTGGGCCATGTTTAAGGCAGGGAATGGTCCCTCATTGCTCTTAAACTCATTTCCCCAAAAGTCCTTCCACCTCCTCTGTCCTTTTTTTTCCTCCTACCTTTAGGCAGCAGGTTCTGTGTGCAGGGGCTGTTTCTGTCTACAGATACATACAGTGCCTAGCACAGAACAGCTTTTACCATTGTAGAAACTTCTAGGCACTCCTACTCGGAAGGGTTGCTGCCTTGTTGCCTTGCTCCTTTTTGCAACTCTTTCCTGACGTAATTTCTCGGCTGGGTAGCTGTATATTCTTTCATCTGTAAGATCCACTGTGGTCTCAGGTATTGAATACTACAGCATACAATTGCCATGAACCAGAGAAATTATGTAATACCTGGTAGGTAATATTGCCTCCCTCCCTGTGCCACCTTTCTTCAAGGCATCATCTGTCTGTGAAAAAGTTCCTGCTGTGGCAGCCATCACATTGTGGATAATGGCATAGTGGATGGGGAAACTGTGGCCCTGCCACGGTTTCTGTGCATTTGTATTCTAGCAGCGCTGACAGTCCCTACCAGAGGTCAGGATGCTACTCTGTCAGGCACTGCACTCAGACACCATAATGAGAGATAGCAATGTGAGAACAATACAAAGCCAAAACAGAGAAAGGAATCTTATTCAAGACAAAATGAGATGCAGAGATCACATAGTCCTGGTTTACCTTAGAGAGGATGGGTACCCAAAGATTTTCCTTACCAGTTCCTAGCTGTGCCTGACTCTGTATGAACATAAATGCAAAGACCACATTTTTGTCCCGAAGGGTGCAAATAATATCCTGCTCTTCAGTGTTCCAAATCTGCCCAAATCAGCAGAGTAGCTGTATCTTAGAGGAAAGTCAGGATAGTTATTTCATGAATAACACAATGGACTAAATTTATTCTGGAGTCAGCCCAAAGCCCCTTAACGTTCCTAGTTAACTGCACTGGAGAATCAATATCAAGAGCTATCCATCTGTTAATAAACGCATCAGGTAGGGTTTTTTGCTCTGTGAAGAGATCCCTATGTAAATACACACCTCTACACTATTCCATTCCCTCTCCCCCAGCTTCCCCTGCATCCACCCCTCCAGTCAAAGGAAGATCACCATGCCCTATGCCTTCCCACAAGCTGCTAGAGGATGTTTCTCTCCGTTCCCCAGACCTCACATTTGAAGCTATGTCAGGCCAGATGGAACATGCACAAGGGAACAAACAGCTTAGCTCCTACTGTGCTTGAGTAAACATGTGTCAAGCAGATTGTGGTGGGAAATTATATATTAACCAGGTGACACGCAGCTGCAACCTGTTGCGCTCCTCTCTCAGCATATGATACCTGCTACACAAACCTGTGTTTTCTTTTGAGGTAGGTGCAGGGGCCAGAAAGGTACAGGACAGCTACAAGTTCTTTGCTGGAGAATGCTTGCAAAAATTGCTGAAGGGAAAAAGCAAGAAGGTGGTAGCATAAGCCTTAGTTCTTACCTCCTGGACAGGATCCTGCCCCAGTGTCAGAGATCCTGATGTTCCTGTTCTTCCTTTCCCCACATGTATTCTTTGCTCCCAAATCCCTTCATAACTGTAGCCACCTCACTTTGCTTGCTCCATGATGGGTTAATAGCATATTAACATTCTGCCTCATAGCAGGATATCTGGGATAACCGAGTCCATTCTGAATTATTTGAAACAGATTTTAATAGCCACATCCCTTCTTTCTTCTTGGCTGCTGTAATGTTCATGGGATGTATTGTTCATTCACCTTAAACAGCTGTCTATAAAAGACCTCCAATCTCTTTAAGTACTTGCTATTGAAAGCCAACAGTACCCTAGTGATACAGAACTGGATCCAGAGATCATGTGCAGTATAAATAACTACACAATTAAGACAATTAAGCACTGTCTGTGCCCAGTAGCAAGAAAGCTTTGTGCTGTAGCATGGAGTGTGCAGGGTGATAAAAAACCTATGTAAAACAAAAAAAAAAATCCCTCTGGATTTATTTAAGTAGGTGTAGTCTCCATGCCAAATGCCATGGCTCAGACTTCTTGAGGAGGTCAGGCAGGAATATTACCTTGTCCATCCATGCCCCTCCTCTCCTTATCCCTATCCTTTGCTCTTTCACAGAATCACAGAATGGTGGGGGTTGGAAGGGACCTCGAGAGATCATCCTGTCCAACCCCCTGTGTGAGCAGCACACCCAGAGCAGGGGCACAGGACCGCGTCCAGGCGGGGTGTGAATGGCTCCAGGGAAGGAGACTCCACAGCCTCTCTGGGCAGCCTGGGCCGCTGCTCTGGCACCCGCACAGCAAAGGGGGTTTGCCTCAGATTTCAGTGGAACTTCCCGTGTTCCAGCTTGTGCCCGTTGCCCCTTGTCCTGTTGTCGGGCACCGCTGAGAAGAGCCCAGTCCCACCCTCCTGACACCCGCCCTTCAGACACTGATAAGCACTGAGGAGATCCCCCTCAGCCTTCTCTTCTCCAGGCTGAACAAGCCCAGGTCTCTCAGCCTTTCCTCACCAGGGAGATGCTCCATCCCCTGAGCATCCTTGTGGCTCTGCGCTGGCCTTGCTCCAGCAGCTCCCTGTCCTTCTGGCACTGGGGGGCCCAGCCCTGGACACAGCACCCCAGCTGCCGCCTCCCCAGGGCAGAGCAGAGGGGCAGGATGGCCTCCCTCGCCCTGCTGCCCACACTCCTGTTCATGCAGCCCAGGACACCGCTGCCCTTCTTGGCCCCGAGGGCCCAGCGCTGGCTCAGGGTCACTGGCTGCCCACCAGCACTGCCAGGGCCTTCTCAGCAGAGCTGCTTTCCATGCAATGCTACACCTATGCTGGACAAATATATGTGCAGGATCAGCTAGGAGGCTCTTCTGGCATCCGCTAGACAGACTGTATAACATGTAAGTCGTTTTTGTTTGTTTTTAAATATGAAAAAAGAGAAAAGGGTACTGAAGGATGACTGTGATAGACAAGTTTGTTGTTCCCTTCTTTGAGTCTTGTTCTCCAGTATTTGCCCACACTGAAGCAAGTACTAGTTTCAATTGGGGCAAATATCAGACCGGGATGTTAAATCCAAACCAGCTCCCTAGAATTCCCCAAACCCTTGCAAGTTTCTCAGCCCTGCAGCTGATCTCCTGGAGGAAGGGCTACAATTTTTCAGCTGTCTTTCGTCTTGTCTCGGAACTGACCTAATGCTGAAGTATCCTGAAGAAAGCCTACCATAATGATCTGGACCCAAATCCAAAGCTTTTTTTTTCCCCTCCATTTTTGTCCCTGCTATCTCTGGTACTTGGCTGGCCTTGACCCTTAATCCTCTGCTGTGTTGAGAAATGAGGCTGTCAATCACATCTGGGAACAACTCTTTTGTCTGTAACCATGCTGCTTCTCAATCCACTTGGCTCTAGAGAATTCAAGCCTAAACTAAGGCATAGGCAGTGTTGGCTAATGCTTCAGCTCCTTTTTTTTTCTGTGGGTGACAGTGCTGCAGAGACTTATTTCTGCTTCCCATCTTGGCAAGGTGTTCTCTTGTGACAGTTTTAAAGTGAACAATAGCCCAGAAAGAGGTAGGAAATCCTGTAAAACTTCTCACTTTCCCTTTTTCCCTCCTTAGTTGGCCCCTCTCCCTAAACCCTGCTGCCCTAGGGTCCAGGATTGTGTAAACCTCCATTAACTCTCTACACTACACCTCCGTTTTCCTGAGTCAGGCACATGAAAACCACTGTTGGTTGACTACTGAGTTCAGCTTTTAGCAAACAGGCATAAATTTGATTGCCCTTTTGCCTTTACAAAAGCAGCAGCGGGGAAGTGGCTGAGCAACTAATGTACTTGTCTGTGTCATTATGAAGTAATCATAAATAAAGCAGATAATAAAAGCAATCTTTTACTCTTGTCAAATAGTGACAGGAGCTTCCTGGAAAATTACCTTTTTACCTTTTTCCTTTTTTTTTTTTTGCAGAGTACAAGTTAAAAAGGTTTGGTATTTCTAGACATCTAAAACAACCACTTTCCCCTCATTTTCCATCCACTGAAGTAGAGGTAATGAATGCATTTTATCACTGTCTCCCAAGAGAAGACAGAGAATCAAGGATCTAAATCTTTAGATTTTCATAGATGGAAGTAGCTTGGAATAGGGGCAGGCATCTTTTCCATTCCCACAGTCTGGCTGCTGTAAGGAAGATACACATGGTAATCCTAATCATCCATCCAATAGAAGAGAACCTTTTTTGAGAAAAACTAAAATTGGTCCATGCTATATTGTTCTCCAGTGAAAATGGGATGTAGTGAAAAAGTGCCTTTGAGATTTCCTTGCAATAGAGGATGCTAAATATGTAAATAAATACTTCAAGATGCAAAAAGTACTGTCTTGATAACCAATTGGTCTACCAGAAACATGCACTAGAGAGTAGAAAGGAGGCAGGTTCAGAGAGAGCAAGTAGGCATAGCTCTGGCACAACTTCCCCAATTTAATCACAGAGGAGTTTCTTAATCCCTTTGTCCTGCAGATCCCCATCTGCAAAACAAATACTGCTTCACGTATGGTATTTAGAAAGAAGACTGCATGTCCCTGTATGCATTCCTAACATCAGCCGTTATTCAGTAATGATTTTTCAATAAACAGTCACTCAGACCGCATGTTAAGGCTTATTAACACTGAATGGAGTGACAAACCAGAACGTATTTTGGGGAGGAGGAGGAGGAATCTGCAGTGCACACTAAATCCCTTTCCCTGCCTACAGCTTTCACCTCCCTTGGGAAATTTTTATTTGTGGAAACAGAAGAATAGGAGCTCTCAGGGCTAAGAAGGGTGAACCAATTCTACAGCAAAGGTTACTTTCTTTTCCTAAATGGAAATGTGTTTATGAGCCAAGAAAAATGATTTCTGGCAGCTCAGTTCAAGACAAAAAAAAATAAAGACAGAGATAAAGGGATTGGGTGAAAAGTGAGCATTTGATGTTACTGAAGGTCCAGAGAAACCATAATCAATGAATACAAAGTTCAACCTCATTTCTTTCCTGAGAGCTTGTTGAATGAGGCTGTCGGGGATTCCTCTTGTAGCTTACAGACACAGGTTCTGCCCTGCAATCAAGAAGTAGCAAGCATCTTTCTCCCCAACCACACAGACACATGCTGTGAGCTTTAGTGCTTTACTAATGGTTCCTGGCTGACATTTAGTACAGCATCAAAAGGAGACATGGCTCTAAATCACACTGTCGCCATGCTGCTAGTTAGTTGCCAGGTCCCACCCTAGAAATGGTTGCGTTCCTGTGGTGGAAGACGCGATTCTTCAGTCAGCAGCATAAAGGTATTTAAGATTCTGTAATACACTGCCCTGCAGGCCAATTTCTGCTATGGAGGTAGTGTTCTGAATTTAGTTTCTGTATTCACCCACCCCTCAGCCTACTGGATGGTAACAAAGGCCACCAAATGTAGAAGTGAGTGTTTTTAATACCAATCACTTTTTTGCTTGGGAATAGGTTGGGGAGCAGAGACAGTAAGGGCTGCTCTCACAATTTCACAAGGGAAATGGAAGTCCCCTAAAATGCCACACTGTCTCTAAAGTCACTGGTGGAGGAGAGAGTGCTTTTATATTGGGTGGTAGGTAAAATTTCTTCTTAGATTATCAGTGTTGTGGAGCAGGGACTATTTTTTTTGTGTGTTTTGTAGAAGGTATGGCTGTATAACAATACACAGTATAGATATGTAATGCTGAAGTTAGGTGAACAGCTGGAGTCACTTCATATTCTCATGTTCTCTGGACTTTGCAAAGGATCTTGGTAGTTAAAACTAGCAAATTAGTGACAGGAAGCATTATACATGGTTTAATTGTTGTTATTTCTGTCAAAAATTAGACAACCAAGCTGAGGCCTGCAGCACGGATCCTGTGCTGTAGGAGGAAGGAGTCTGCTTCTCTTCCAGTGATGTTGTTCTTCCTCATAGCAACACCTTGAATCTAATCTGTGCAGCAGGGTGCTGGGATCTCCTCTTCTTTTCACACCCTTCTTGTGCCCAAGCAACAGGAGGCAGGTGGCACTTCTACTGATGACTGACACATTCAGAGGATGGAGTGACAGATTATAAATGCATTGGTAGGAAGCTGGGTTGATCTTTCAAGGCAAGGGTATGTTTCCCATCTAAGAGCAAAATTGTTTCTATGTACACGTGTATCGTAAGAGGCAGAGTAAGGAGAGGAACAACCCCCTGCCCTGCAGCCTGGGAGTTATTAGGACTTAGCTTTGTGCATCCTTCCAAGCACCCGTGAGAGGATAGAAAAGTGGTGGCAAAAAAGAAACCAAGCCAATAGAAAGTGTTAGGGGCTAAAAGACTGTACAGGTATCTGCCACCTAGGTATATTCCTTTCTCCAGGGCATTCAGTACTGCTATATACTTATATACCATGACGTTTCTCTGTCATTGCAATGTTAATGAAATGATTCAATAGCTTAGTCTCCAAATAAGAGTCCATTCACAAGAGAAGGGACTTCAGTGCTGCCAGGGAACCACAGAACCTGCAGGCTAAAGCTGTGGTTTAGGATAAATAGGAGTTTATTGGGAACTGAGGGATTAAAAAGGGATAGTGGGGGCTGGGAGATTAGTTCTTAATCATTAGTGTTTTGATGCCAGGCTGGGCCCTGTGTTGCAGAGTTATTTCAATGACATGAGGCTATGTATTTGGCCAGAGGTGTCGAGGGATGGATTTTGTCCTAGAACTGAAATATGTTGCTTGAGGTCATGGGGAGGGAATGATAAGGAAGGGAGAGGATGGAGAGGGGGCTGTGAAGTTCGTACCTCCCCATCCCTTTCTGTTTGTGCTGTGATAAACTACAGCAGGAGGGATGGGGACTTCTGCAGGAAAGAGGCACTTGCCACTGCTTGTTGTCATGCGTCATTTTAATATCTGGCTCTGACACTAGTCACTGAGGTGTGGTTTTGAGACTCTGTCTCTGAATGAGACAGCTGGGGGATGGGCAGAGCCAGCAGTGGAGCCTTTTGGATGCTCTTTCTCCTTTATACATGTTCTAGCCTCGATCATTATGGTTGTTTATATTTCACCAGTGCCCCAGGCTCCACGGACACCAGCTCTCTATCATGCTAGCACTGTATCCAAACAGGCCCAAACACCTCCTGATAGAGGGGCAGTGTACGCAAGAGCAATGCTGATTTTTCTCCCAGAACTAGCACATTGGCCAAGGGCAATTAAATGACTTATCTGGGATCTTGCAGGGCTTTATGGTACTGCTGGGAACTCAGCCTAGACCTCCGCTTTCTCTTTAGTACCTCCACCTCTTGCTCTTTCTGAGAGAGCATGAGAGTTAAGTGCACAGACTGACCTGGTGAGACATCAGTCATAGAGCATCTTGCTGTGCAGCTGTACTGGTGCAGGTGCAAAACCAACCCATCAAATCTCTCCTTGTGTTTGAAAACAAACTTGACCTCAATTCACATGTCAGCCTTGTTGCTAAAGGGGATGGTAGGGAAAGTCCAGCTTCCTCCGCAGTCGCTGTAGCTTTTCTTTAAATTGAATGGTTAAATGGATCTTCCTAAATAAAATCTCTGGGCTCCTGGCGGGGATAGGGCTGTGGCAGTTTAGCTCCCCGTTTCTGGCTTTGCAGCATTCTAGCTACATTGCAGTGACATTTGTCAGGCCAGTGTTGCTCAGGGCATAGCTGTGACTCCAACACTCCTTTTCCAGTTATTCTCCTAATGCTGCCACGGGCTTCAGCTCCTCCGAGACATTGGCCTGTGGCCTCATAGGACAAAACTGACATGTCAAGCCAAATCAGTTCAGAGGCCCTCATGCTGAATAACTCTGTGGGAGTGACCTTGAAAGCTATTGTTGGGAAGGGGGGGCGGGGTGGGGAGGAGGGCAGGAAGGCATTCCTTCCTGACAAAGCAATTCTTTTAGACTGAAAACACCTTTTCCCCCCCTCTAAAAGGCTCCTCAGCAAGTTGAATATACAAGGAAGAATGTAGATGTTCATGATTATCTGATTTTACATTGCCTTCTCCTGTGCTTTATTTTGTAATCCTCTTTGCAGTGATGTGCTTGTATATTTAACTATTGCCTTGATAGATTAAATTATGCTAGCTTTTCTGTTCTTTCTGTTAGTATCCTAACATGAAAAAGCAGCATCTCTATTGAGAGTGCTAAATGGAGAAGGAATAGGCAGGATCTCCAAGTACCTTTTCTTTCAGCTGTGGTCTTCATCATTGGATGATTCTTGTTAATACTTTCTGCTGCAGGAATGGTGTGGAAAGTAAGGGATTTGGAGCTCATGCTTCTGATGGTTGGTTTCCTTTGGGAGGTGGCAACAGGCGTGTGTGGAATAGTCTATGGCCTGGAAATTATAGCCTGACATACAATATAGCTTGACCTGCCTGAGGGCAAGTCTCTCTGCTTCCACCATCAACTTTTGCAACCAGCCAAGGAGACTTCCAGTTCGGAGTAGTTATTAAATTGTGTGCCTCTGAAATCTTCAGAGGGGACCATCAGAAATAAAAAAAAATTTGAAGCTGTAGAATTTTGAGTAAGCTCCATCTGTCATATCTGGCCTCTTATTATTTTAATACCACTGATGATTCTAGGCAAATGTTATTGAATTTATCTGTTATCTAATTAGCCAACAACTTCAAATCTATTTAATTGTAAAAAGTAATAAACAGGTTCCACCCACTTAGCTATGGCTAAGTTAGCATCTGTCAGGAGAAGGGATATTAAGATCAGAAGTAAGAGATTGAGCAAAGCCATGTTGCTACCCAAAGGCCTTCCAATTCATAGAAACTGGGAAACTTTCACCAAAGGTTGTAGAAATAGCAGGGGGAGAGAACAAGCTAAGAGGGAGAATGCAGAAAAAGAGAGCACTTTCAGGCTGTCATCCTAAAGAGGCAGAGAGCCTCATGACTTCCTCCCACTACTAAGCAGAACTATTCAGTGTGTTTATTTCTGCCTCCTGCTTGCAGTGCTCTTATTCTCCAGAGCATTTATCAGATACTCATTACCTGGAGTCTGAGATTGTGATGAGCACATCACATTACCTACATTATGCCTTGTCCTCTCAATTGAATTTTCTCTAATGTGCTCTTTTATTGGTAATAGACAATGAAGTTATGGTATGCTGTCAAACCGATGTTGTTTACTTGCCTGGTTAACCATTGCTGTCCTTCACTCTCTAGCCTTCGCTCCACCCCATATTGAGCCAACAACTTTCACAATCACCAGTTGTAAAGGCAGATAAACTGGTGGATAATCTTTCAAGGAATCTGTGCGATGTTAAGCCTCGTTGGCTGCATTTGCTGTAAGCTAAGAGCATGCTTGATTGACACATTGTAAGGTGTTAATGTAATGCATGAAGCTATAGTGATGCAACTACAAGTTTCAGCTCTATGTTTTGGCCTG